>WURT03249930.1:0-26017 GCA_009936505.3 Holothuria glaberrima | reverse complement strand
AATGTAAATATCTACCATGAAAGACGCTTGTATATAACAATGAACTACACCGGAATAAACGAGATGGAAAAAAAATATTAGTTTAGGAAAAGATTTTCAATTGCTACCTTATTGCAGGAGGAGCCCAGTTTAGCATGTACTTTATGAAGAGATGGGATACTGCCCATTTCTTACCACCCGAAGATGTGCGTCGGTGTGGGTGTGTGAGAGCGGCTGGTAACGAAATAATTGAAACTATTACTAAACAGAAAGAATGATCAGGTTCAAAATTGTGAGGCATGTACCCAACAATACAAACTGGTGTCCGCTTAAGAATGATAAAGTAAAGTTACCACAAGTCAGATTTGGCAAATGTTTGTCTAAACATTTCACAAGTTATTGGATTACAAGATATGTAGACACTGACGATATTAAATGAGGAAAAGTGTTGTGTTACCTAATTTTGGTAAATAAAGGCAGTTTCCTGGGAGATATCACTGCTAGTGTTAACAAAAATGAAGTATTTTACTAACCAGTATGTGTATATGTGTATATGTGTATATGTGTATATGTGTATATGTGTATATGTGTACATATATATATATATATAGTGACAATTGTGTTCAGCAGTATTGCATCATTCGTGATCTCTGGTTCGGCTAACATTAAATGAGAACTAGTGCTATTCCAAAATCTAGGTGCCTGCTAAGGATGTGAATTACGACTTCATATGGTATTTGAACAAATGCCAAACCATCTTGGCTTCATGGTTCCGGAGTTAGAGCGTCCGCACTTGCAAACCGAAGTTCCTGAGTTCGAATCCCGGTGGATTCAACTTTACTTTTCACTTCAGCCAGATTTTTCAGCTTTACCAATTTTCACTATATATCTTTAAGTCGAAAGCGTGTAATTTAAATCAGTCCCAAGTACCGGCGTAGCCTTCATGAACAAGGGAAAGTACAGAAGAAGTAAGTCAGAGAGGAAACTAAGCCATAAAAACTAAAACCAAAAAAACTAAGCGGGATTTGGATTTGATTAGCTATCATATCTTTGTAGTTTCAAGCAAGTTCGGGGCAAACTTGCCCACCAAAGGAATACGGTAGTTTGAGTTAAGCTTGATTGAGGCAACTCATGCTGAGAATAAATATACTTACCTCCAGCGATTTTGCGTCGATATATTGATGTGATTTTTGGTCTCGATTATTGGTAGAATATGTATTGGGCTTCTGTACACCTATCACGTACGGTATATCCGAGGTAGTTCTCACATATGGTGCATATGGGTCCACACACAATGGTCTGTGCCTACGTCTTTATTGTGTTTTTCCTAATAACCTTTTGAAGGCAACACAAAAAAGACTTAAGTACAAGCCACTTTCGATAAATCCGTCGTGCTAACACGACTGCATAATTCCTAGGTAAGGTTTCCAACACTATGCTGCAATAATATCTGCCTATCTAACCTATAGCCAAGGGGGGGGGGGTTGCAAGGGGCTACCAATTTCATATGAGTTTTTTTTCTCTCGCTAGACAGTTTCGAGCTGCCATTGACTTCATACGTTTTTACAGTTCCGTCAGGAATGCCGCAGATTCTGTTGCAGTAAGTACATCGGAGGGAATCTGCATGTTTTAGTTTTTTGGACATGATGTGAATGCACCCTCATGTGCCCATGAAGACCAATTGGTGAGAGACAGTCTTTCGGACAGGTGTGATTGGTTCTGTATAGTCCGGCCTGCATCTGTCGTCTCATCTGTTTCTTTGCAGCTGTACTGATCTTCTCCATGGGATCGATTCCTTGCTGTATGGCAGTTCTCCACTTGCTTCTATCAGAGGCAGTGCTCTCCCAAGTGGGCAAATTAATATGGAATGGTGCCATGCCACAGCCAGTGACGACCATTCCCCCTCTGAATGCGCTACTTGGAGGGTCACCATCGATAGGTGCGTAATTGAGAAGCCTGTCGATTGTTCGTCCAAAATGCGTCCCAGATTGGCAAAAACGGCGCTCCAAAGTAGCATCATAACATTTGTTACATTTTTTTATACATTAGAAAAGAAGAACAACAGAAGAAAAATAAACTTGAAAAATTACTCAGTGAGATAACTTCGTAGGAGAAAACAAGACTAAGCGGTTCTTTGTATGCGCATTGATTTTAGAAAGTAATATGGGCTATTTATAAACATGCTGAGGTAACGCGTGAGGAAAAATCCTAAGATCTTTAACGTGTAGGCTTCAATTGTGTCATGTGCATCATGCATGTTGAAAGAGTTTCTTTCGTCAGTGGGAGTTACTCTCATAAGAGCCCGTCTAAGGCGGAGGTCTGGGGACCTCCCCTGGAAAATTTTTGAAAAAATGAAGCTTTATAAATGCGATTCCTTAGGTCGTGAGGGCCTGAAAGACAGAATCAGTGTAAAAGAGTTTTGAGCATTTTGTGTATTTTTTTCAAGAAAGAAATATTTCATTTTGGGCTTAAACGTCTCAGGGGGAACTTGCCCCTGCCCCGCAGGCTCCAGCCTTGCTAATACATGGGTATTTGTGTACATTATGGAAGCTACAATCTTTGACAAAACTGTTGGAACATCGCCCACCGCTGTACCATGTGCAGTGTGATGTTGTACATGATTTACCACACCCCCGTCCCACAGTACAATTTTGTGTCCAAACGAAAAACGGTGCACCCCAAATTGACATTATTAGGCTCTCCCCAACATTGTACGGGGGGAGCGGGGTGCAGGGCTGTTCCAAAGAATATTTTCAAGATTGTCTGAGTTTAAGAGGGTCTTAAGTTGGAGCTAAAGATGATATATTCCATGTAAGTTCCCAAGGTTTAAACAACTGCCTATGATGTCATTTCCTCAAAAGGTGAATTCACGCTGCATAAAAAGTAGACATTAAAAGTTGGGGCACTGTTGGGGAATTTCACATATCACAGCAAAGGGAGGAGGTCGTTTACGGTAGCCAGGCTAAAACGGCTTCTAACAAAAGCATCAGTGTGCTTAACATTAGGCCTATAGACTGTCGATGCTCTCAAAGGTACATTATCAGCCTGAGCAGAATCTTTCAGAGATCCAGTTTCTGTACTTTCTACTTGGAAGGAACGAGCTTCACGTTAATTTAAAAACAACTCTGTTTAATCAAACACGGGCTCCACGTGAAAGGGCTTGGCGAAAACCATCTGAAGAATTGATATGCGATTGCACCGCTTACGGGAAGATATAATTTAAAGGTGGAACGGGAGGCAAATTAGTCAAATTAATGGTGGAGATTACCTATAATGCGACGATAATCGCATGAGAATCCTTTGAGGAAATGAACGTTGCCAACTTTTCTGACTCCAAAAGCAACGTTTTTAAAAGTAAATAAAAATGGACACGTTTATCAAGTAAAGAAGGAGACCCCTGTCAAAACTCGAAGCCTCTCCGTAACTGTACAGTTCGTTTTATGTAGACACTGCCCATAAAGTCATATATGCAATGAATCGCATCTCCTTGATGTTAGAGAACAGTAGGATTTCCAAAACGAAATAGCGCCACGATAAATAGTACTGACTATAAGTCGCTGGATAATAGACCCATTTGTTAACAACTACCGTTTATCTTTGGAAAATGATTTATTTTAATATGTGATGGATTGTAAAATTGATGTACACATTTTTAGGGGAACGAAAAGATTTCATGTGTATTCCTCCTGCAGTAAGATGACTCCCTTCCCTTCTCCTTAAAAATAATTGTGCTGACTTATTTAAGTTGATTCCTTTGCAGTAACTACCTTTTATTGTTGACGGATGAGGTTTTTTTATTATTATTTTTTGGATTTTCCAAAGTAATTTCATCTTTAGAGATTAATTATCATTATAGTTAAAAATATGAAGTGATGTTCTTATTCTATCCCTCTACTTTCTCCGAAAACCTTTGGAAAATTTTCTGCTAATTCTCAGACAGTCTTGGACAAAATTGTAGGATCACCGCCCATCGTTGTACATGTGCAGTTAGATGTCGTGCACGAAAACGATGCACCCCGAATTGACATTATTATTATATATCTAACATTGTACGGAGGAGCGGGGTGGCAGGGCTGTCGCAACGAGTTTTGTCTAAGATTGTAGGCTATACCGAAGTCATTTCAGTTTCGCTTGTGGTCCGAGGTAGTTCTTTCATACTTCGAGTTACCTTTATGCACAGTGGACACAATACTTCCTTCGCTATGAATGCATAATAATGGATTCTTTCTAACGTTAACAATATGTACGTGTAAGGCACTCCCATCGCATGTGTGTTGTATCGGAGGACCTGCCTCCAATGCGCAGCCTGCATACATCCTGCATACAGTATACGACAATGCCGCCTCCAGCCGGAATCGACGGCCCGATTTTGAAAGCTGTAGAGGTCTGGCAGGCCGCGTTGGGTTGACGTTGGATGGAGGTGTCGTTTTGTACTGGCTCTGGGGTGTCGTTGGGTGGCCGCAGAATGGATATATCAGTGTCTCCCCCAATTATGCTCAAATAACGATTGCTGGAAATCGGAGTGAGGCGGTTAGAATTTTCGAATGTTTGAATTTCAGACTGCTGACCAACTCTCCACCTGTAGACCAGGCCTGTTAACCTGTAGAGCCTACGTCCACATAAAAGAGAAAAATAAATGAAAGGTCAGGGAAAATAGGCAGTATTTAGCAATTATAATTGGAATAATAATGTAACGAGGATACAGTTAATTTTAAACTTCACTTAATCCACACTTCCTGCACAGTAAATTAATGATGTCCTTTATACTTAGCCTAGAACTGTTAAAGCTATCTGAGAATTATTTTGGGAATGCACTGTACGTCTTTAGCGAGGACGATTCAAGTCGCACCTGAGGAAGCGCCCCCTCACAAATTCGTTCCTTACGAAGTCGCCACCTCACAAATATCTCCTTGAACCGAAAAAAATCGGCCCTTAACAAAACCACCAGTTATCAGTCGCCCCTCGACAAAGGCACCCCTCTGACTAATACGCCCCTAGGTTAAAAAAATCGCTTCCTGGGTGCCCAGTATCACACTCATTTCGGATCGAACATTTGGTAGGACTGTGCAGGTTTTAAGAAAACATCTCTCCACTTTTCAAATTTGACGGTTCTATACGTTTGCAGGACTACAGTACAGTCTACTTAAAAGACACGTGATGGTGATTTTGCAGTTTGGGGTAGCCTCACAGAGGATGTGTACGCAATGCATGGCGAAGGCAACATCCGCCAAAATTTTACGATTGTGCAAGACCTGACATAAGGACTAGGCCTGTACCAAGCTATGTGGAAGCCAATACAAACAGTCCCCCTTCTACTTTTCCTTCTCTTCCAATTTCTCTTAAGTTGTAGCCAATCTGTTTAAAGTGAGACTGGCTCGAATCTAAAGAAGGTTTTTATCCAAAATGAAAAGCAGGTAATAGCTATCACCCAATGTCTGGTTGGCTTATTGAACCTTTGAACTATGGTCAATGACGTCATCAATGGCGTATGCACATGTTGTTATGTTCGTCCTTCGGGCATTAGTCAGTGTTACCTGTCGAGAGGAGCATGCTTTTCATTTATCCCTCGGGAACAACAAATATCTAATCGCTAATCAGAGATAAAACTGAAGGAACACTCAAGTTATAGAATATTCATGATGTTTTTAATGTCAAACCAGTACCTCTCAAACTGTATTCTTAGGTCCCCCGTTCTGGAAGAAAGAGTCGCCACATCTCTTCCCCCTATTGCAGTGCAAAACGGTATTTTTCACAGACTTTGTTGAAGGCCAATTTATTCAATACTGTGTATTTTCTACTCAGACACCGATCCAGAATTTTGCTGGAAAGGGGAATCGGCCGGGGGGGGGGGGAAGGGGGTGATGACTTATATTCGACGCCAGAAATCTGAAGGTAGACGGTTGCGGTCAGAGTTCTTTTTCAGGAAAATGTTGAAAGGAAAAAAGGAAGTAAAAAAAGAGAAATAAACAACGTTAAATGCAGTTTTCGACATCGAGCCATCAAACACAGGACAAAGGGATGACACTAGAGAGGGAGTATGGGTGTATCTCATCCCCGCCCCACTGATGGTAACATTAAAGATGGTTGAAAGTCGAAGTGAAACAGTAGGAACTTTCGACTGACGAAATTTTCGTGTGCCTAACCTCAAACTTGCAATTATGGAAAGCATCTTCGTATTTTAATCAAAACAAAATTCGAATTTTAAGGTTATTTTTTAAATCAAAACTTCCGACTGCCGCTTTCATGAGACGTTCCCTAGCAGTTTCTTTCTATTTTTTTTTCATTCGGCATAATGTGTGAAATACGCAAAAGTCTTTAGACTAAGGTGGTTGGGGCATAGTTAATCCTGAAGTACCGGTTTGTCTTGATCATTGAAATGGCTTTCTTGTTAACTGTTTTTGATTCGTACGAACAGTAATTGACAAATATTTGGATATCAGAGTGAACCGGAGTTAAAGATTTCATGGCAAGAGATGCGCCTGAGAGTTAGTTGATGTCTTTTCGAATGATTGTTAGACATCGTGGATATGTTTAGACGCAAATCATTCAAAGACCATTTTCACTCTTCCTTGAAGCCTTCAAGAAGATTAGTTGAAATCGATCGTTGGAGTTGCAGATTTTATCACGTGGTTTTGCGCCATCTTTTGTGACTGGGAGTATGAATTTTGCAAGTTTCAACATACTTCATCTGCCACACATGTTATTTTGACTATATCATTAAAGGGAATTTTTGGCCATTTTCGCGAGTTCACCTATTTAACGGTGTTCCAGTATAAAGTATCAGGTCATTTGGGGAGACGTGATATTTTCTCCAGGGATGATTATCCTCTGAATCAATCATTCACACTGTGGTCATTGTGAAAGTCCAAGATACTGCCCAATACAGATTTTTTAATCAGGTCCAACATACATACCTTTTTATCACTGTGTTCACAAGCGTTGAAAGTAACGGTAAGTCCCAGAATCAAATCTCCATACCATGTTTAGTTTGAAAATTAAACTTGTTACTCCGTTTTTACAGAGGCCGTCTTGAAAATCTAAAATGGGCGTCTTAGAAAGGCTCTGAGGCGCAAATATCTTATGCCACCACATTATTCAGAGCTCTTGCAAATAAATCAGGTTTCCCCGTCATCTAAGCACGTGATTATTAAATTACATGTCGTTCTCATGGAGGATATTGTTTAATCCATGGTGGTCACCCGACAGGAGTTTCTGGATCTGTATTAATAGCCCTAAAATGTAGGTATAAATAGCCCTCATAATCAGATCCCATGTCATTTTAAGCCTGAGGATTGAGCTAAATACATTCTTTTCAAGATGGCTAGTTTTCAAATCTAAGATGGCAGCTCAATAAAGGTTTTTAGGTGACGTCTAAGTGGTCTTGACATCACTGTATTCAGGGTCTTTAAATATAGATTAAGCCTTTAATACCAAAGTTTGAGGACACTCAGAAGCCCACTGAGATATGCCGGGAAAAAATCTGGTGCACGGTGGCAGTTTGAAAAATAAAAATTGTGGCCAAAATGGAGTTTGCACAAACGGCAACCTTTATTTTCTGACCTAGTACAACATGATGATTCCAAAAATATACCCAAAGCCGCTAAAACTTTCACAAGGCCAAAATCTTAGACATGAGATACCGGACTATTTTGTGAAATGTCAAAAAAGGTTTCTCTGTGTCATCAGGAACTTAAACCTACGTGGGATATAGCCACTTTAGTGACTTACGGTAACACTGTCTTACACCAAATGAAAAACATGTTTTTATGGTTGACACGTATTGTATCAGGTAAAAATTTTTAACAACTTTGTCGTCGTAGCACCCACTCATTTTCAATTTGTGAATTGATTTGACTGAGAAGCCGAGTTTCGTGTTATAGGGATGCACAAAGAGCTTTTGTTGAAAAAATAAAAACAAGAGGTGAGTATATCTATGGCTGGGAAAAGTAGATAAAAGTCAATGTACTAGTTCTGGACGCTCTGTGAAGGAAAACAATTATTTGTGAACAGTTTAGACTTTGACAGTGTCACTGCATGAAGTATCTGTTGTAAGCCAGTGACAAAAACAAATTCTGAAAGTTTCTTTTGCAATCGGTGGAATTAGTAGGAATTCTTCAAAATGTTGACGGAATTAAGTTTTGTGACAGATAGTCTAACGCTGAGTGTTATCCTGATGACAGGTAAGGTAACTCTTCATTTTAACAATATTTTATCTTGCTTTAAAAGCAAAAGTAGCAAGAGGAAGATTTGAAGGCAAGTCGAAATGCTCTACAGCGACAGTCATCGGAGAGATGGAACTGCATGGAGCAAGAAATAGAAACTGTGATGAAAGCTAACCACTTGTGGCAAAAATCAGCTGGTAGGTAGTTGGCTCTCGGTCGTGTGAGAGGCCGCTGAGTAGCTTAACCACAATTGGAGGTTATCGTGTGCCACTCGTATAAAGTGGTTCACAACTGATAGTAGTTTTAGTAATGTAGGGTAACATAAGGTGCAGCTAATCCGTAGCAAGCTGTAACTTGTTGCACCATCACTTAGCTACTAATAATGACCGATGGACAAGCTTTCATCACTAGCTTGTTGAGTTTTTGTTGTTTGCGTTCAATGATAAATGAAGGGTGCCTACTTGTTTCCGACCAACTCTTAAACTCTCGTGATCAAAGCCTGAATCGACGGTAATCCACCATTGACAACGGGTCGGATTCTAGTCTGAAACAGTCTTCCACTCTTACAACGAATCGGAAAAAGTCCCTCTTGCCTTCTTTTGATTCTTAAATGTTTATCAAGTGGCACATCCAGGCAACGAAAACACTGCAACAGTCAATTTCAAACCACTAAATACCATTTATAATCTGACATAGCTTCATTAGACCTCCAAAACTCTGAAACTCCAGCCTTCCACGAGTTTCACCTGTATTATTTTAACTTTGGAAATGTCTATATATAATAAGTTTAGGATTTTTTATTTTTAGTTCTTGCAGTTTCTCATTCTCATGACTTCCAAATTGCTCTTCTTGGAGAAACGTTTGTGCTTTCATGTGACTTAAGCAGCAGTGTCTACCCGGCAGTGTGGCAGTATTCCACTCGTGGAATTCACTCGAAAAGCGGGAAAAAGGAAAAATACGAAGAGAAAGCCAGCAAGTCTCACACAAACCTGACGATTAGAGATGTCCAATTTAATGATGCTGGGAACTATTCTTGCTTACTATTCTTTTCAAATCAACGATCTAGGAAAACTGTGTTTACTTTGCAAGTACAAGGTAAACCTTTTTACAGCTTGGTATTTAACGGTTCCCTACAATTAATGTAGGTGTTCTGCGTTATAAAAGTTATTTTGAAACTAGTACGTTACGGATTTGAATGGCATGCAATGGCAAGTTTTAAATTAAACTAGGTATGTTTATGCTTACTTTTAATGCTTATGGGAACATTTCTATGATTCATCAGGGATGCATTACTTCGACAAGTTTACTTAAAGTTGGGAAAATAATATAGATGCACCCATAAAAATTGAAGGTAAAGCCATGCTCTTAAAATACTTTTTAATGCTCTTAAAATACTTTTTTAACCAACTTATTAAGCTGCACACTCAAGTACTGTGTTGTACTGATCCTAAAGTCAAGTTCTTAATCAAAGTGCTCGTTTTTTCCTTGACGAATCAAACGGTTAATATTATTTTTTACAGGATCCCCGAGGTTATCTTTACCAATTAATGAATCCAACGAAAATGATCCTATTTCAGTCACTTGTTGCGTTCTTATGGGACTGGCAGACGACCGAACATCACTGCTATGGCTCAAGGGCAATAAGCATATTACTCCTTCGAATGAGACACAGACGTTAATTCGAATGGATGTATACGAAATAGATTTGTGCAGTACCATACATTTTAAAAGCAGCCGACTTTTTCATAATGTACCTTTGGTCTGTTTAGTGCTAAACGAACGGAACATTTCTACAGTGTGGAAAATGACAGTCTTTTGTAAGTTTTCTTATCTGTAGTCTGTGGTGATTCACTACCATCCTATTTTCTCTGTAAATTTTCACGGGATACTCGTTACAAGCTATTTTCATTGTTTAACACGTATGTCGTTACAAAAAAAAAAATAAATAAATAAATAAATAAAAACATCTCTCTTAAACCCTTCGCTCCAAACTATTCGTTACACAGTTAGTGAAGAAACTGATTAATCAGTAGTCATTCTAGAAAGCTGTTGACAGACGATCCTGCTTGCGGAGTCTAGCTAGTTAAGCATTTTCTTTCCACGAAGAGGTTCTTGGGATATTCTCCTACGTTGGGAGACAGTTCAATAGGCCTATTATTTGGATTCTTCTCCTTAAAAGAGAATAGCCATATTAGGCAAGTGATACTATAAATTCAACAGCATGGAAAATGGGTAGGGGGTGCCACAGCCCCAGTTGAAAGTTGGGTGGAAGTATGCATCCTTCCCCCTCAATTCAAGGGCAAAACCTCCTCATATTTTCCCTTTGTGAAAGATGTCAAAGTTTGCAGACTAAGTACAAACTTTTAGTCTTGATACGTTGAATTATTGTCGTCTTTATAATCCTAGAGGACACAAGGTGCTCATTAATCTAATTGAGGAGATGGAGTTATGCAACCCTTGGCGTCACTGTGATAATATGGTCAAAAAATATACTTGGAGACAGGTGTCCCCTCTAAAGGAGACTCAATTGGATTTCTTCCTCATTTCTAATGAGTTATTAGTTTTTGTGAATAAAACGGATATTCTTCCAAAATATAAGAATGATCATTTACCAGTAATGCTTAAACTGGACTTAAGTAAGATTCATAATGGCCGTACTTTTTGGAAGTTTGACAACAGCTTATTAAAGGATATGATTTATTTAGAAAAGTTCAAAGGTATCTTTAAAGAAAATGTGGATAGATAATGGGTTGAAGCTTCAATGGATGTTTCTATTGAAGATTTTAAGTTTACAATTAACGACCAACTTTACTTAAAGGCCCTTCATGTGATATCCGGGGTTTCACCATAAACTATTCCTATAGAAAGAAGCGTATAAACGAACCTTTTGAGAAGTTTATTCAGGACAGATTAAAATTTATTGAGGAAAAGTATTTCATTAAAACATCGAGTATGCTTGAGGATATACAGGGTTTAAATACTGAATAAGAGAGTTTACGACAGAATAAAATGGATGGCGTTGTTTTTATACGTGCAAAGGCTAGGTGGATTGAATTTGGGGAAAAAGTATTTTTTTTTTTAATTTGGAGGAACGTAATGTATTCACAAGCATAATAATTAGTTACTAGGGCCAGACGGTATTACCGCTGAATTTTATAAAGTATTATGGGATTTACTGTCACCTTTCATTCTTCGTTCAATCAAATATGGTCTGTATCATGGTAGTTAATCTGTTACACAAAGAGAAAGTCTGATAACATTAATTCCCAAAAAAGATAAGTCTCGTTTACTTCTTAAAAACTGGCGGCCGATTTTACTTTAAAATGTCGTTTATAAATTGCTCTCGGGTTGCATTGCTGAACGAATAAAACATGTTTTACCTTATGTAATAAACACTGATCAAAATGGTTTTCTAAAAGGTAGATTTATTTGTATTAATATAAGGAATTTGTATGACATTATGCATTACTTAGAAAACGAGAATCTCCCCGAGTTGCACTTACTGGCTGATTTCGAAAAAAAACGTTTGATTCACTGAGTAGAAATTTCATATGGAGAGTTTTAAAGGTTTTCGGCTTTACCGACAAGTTTATTACATAGTGTAAAACACTTTACAATAATATAAACTCTTATGTCCTGTTTAATGGACATATATCACAAATTTTCCAGATCACATGGGGGGGGGGAGTAGACAAGGTGACCCTCTTTCTCCATACTTTTTATACTTTCAGCTGAAATTTTGGGAATAATAGTTAGAAGTGATGATAGGTTATGGGTATTAACATTGGAACTTCACATGTAAAAATAAGTTCCTGTGCTGATGATACATTGTTTTTCTTGAATGGGAACTCTGGTTCTCTAAATGCCTTAGTCAGAATAATAAAACAATTTTATAAACTCTCTGGTTTGAAATTATATTTTGACAAGTCTAATCTTATCTGGGTTGGCTCCAAGAGATTTTCAACAGAAAGGATTGGTAATGATGACATTAAAATTTCATTAGGGTGTGGTGTAAAAGGCAGTTAACTATTCTCGGTAAAGTAGTTGTTGTAAAATTCCCATTTCCTTCAAAGTTGTCTGATGTGGCGACGGTTCTTCCTAGACCTGATAATGCCTTTTTCACAAGTCATAATTCAGCTCTTAACACTTACATATTGGGTCAAGAGATAGGGTCAAAAAAGCCAATTAATTCAAATTTACAAACAGGGGTCTGAAAATGATTTATGTCCATAATTATTTTAAATCACTTAAATTGCGCTTGTTACAGAGGTTTTATTTTAATAACGATGCCTGCTGGGAGAATGTTCTTTCTTTCTAATTAAAAAGATATTGCTCCGTAAAATCTTTCTAAGAACTTGGGCATATGGCAATTGAGACCCTTGCTTTAAAGTTAAAGAATGGGCAGATGTCCTAGGTATCCATTCACTGGCACACATCCGGTCTATTGATGAGTTTGTAGAACAAAATGTTTGGATTTTTTCTTATTGGATAAACAATGTATGTATCTTAAACAGCTTTACGATAAGATGTTTGCTGTGTGAACGACTTTTTAGCCAATGATAGTGCTTTCCTTTCTTATGATACTTTTTTGTCGGAGTCGCAATGTGACCGTAAACATTTTTGACGTACTTTGGCATAGAAAACTATTCGTAAAATGGCAAGCGAATTGTCTCTTCGGCTAAACGTTAGTAGAAATTCCTTTGTTACTTATTATCCAATGTCCTGTAAGATATTCTTTTCATTTAAACAAGAATGCAAATCCTTTCATGAATTCCTTTCAAAGGATTACTCATATGACACAGTAACGCACGTACACGGTGGATGGAAAAACTGGAAATTAATATAAGTCAGAAAGCGTTGGAGAATATAAATCTGAGGCCTTTTATTGCAACAAAGGATACAAAATTGCAATGGCTGCAGTATAGGATAACGAATCGTATTCTTACTTGTAATTATTTTCTCAAAACCGCAGTCTTAGGGATAATAATGTGTGTTCCTTTCGTAAAGCAAATGGTGAAACCATTCAGCACTTACTTTTTATTACCTTATTTCTTTTCATTGGTGGGATAATTTAAGAGAAATAATAAGATTACAATTAACTTAAGATTTTGACCCGAATACTGGAACTATTTTGTTCGGTATCGATTATGGTAAGACAAAGAATTGCATTATTATTTTAGCAAAATATTTTCTTTATAGGAGTAAATATATCTCTGTCAAGCCTACAATAGAGAAATTTATTTCCTTTGTAAAGAAGTATTATTGCATTAAAAAATGTGGAGCTTCAGATAATGATCGTTTGAATTCTTTTAATGAAGATTAGTGTGAATGGACTGTTTTATTTGTGTAAGATATTAATATATTTGTTATATGTAAATTTGTGGGAACAACTTGTATCAATAAAAAAACATTGCAGTAATTTAGCTTAAAAATTGCTCAAGTAATGGAACAAATTGCATCCAAGGACTTTCAAATATTCAAAAATTTCCCACCATTCCTTTAGACTACTCTCCAGGATGGCGGTAAGAACCAGCGTTCATACTCCAGTCGAAAAAAGTTTCCTACGCCTATGTGTAAATTCTAGTTGTAACAAATTTTGCCATTGATTTCTAAATTGCATTCATTTTCACATGCTGGACCCCTATACCTGTCACTTTTAGACTATGAAACAATCACGAATGTACTAGTGGTACTTATTGAGGATTTCATTTGGGAAATGTTGGGGACAACAATTTTAAGTAAAGGCGCATTAGTGATATCGGTGATTTTATCTTGAAAAGAGGACAGTTACTGGTAATTGATTAATGTTATTCCCTTGACAGATCCAGCAACAGTAAGAATGCTGGTGACATCACACGTCATACCCATCAACAAGGGGAATGAAGTTAAGGTCGTATGTGAGGCAGAAGGAAATCCACAGCCTATAGTTATGTTGCAAAAGAAATTTGATGACGTTTGGTGGCTATCACCTATGAGGCCATCCCTTATTTCTAGGACGGGATGCAATGCAACATGGCTTTTTCGTGTTTACAATACAAGTAGTAACATGACGGGAACGTACCGCTGTGCGGCAGGCAACAGTCTCGGTGAAGGGTATTCTTCAGAGACTGTAGAACTAGTAGGTTAGTCTATTTGACCATGCAAACGTTTTGGCATTTTTATTTCCTTTGGCGTCTTTTCTAATTTCATAAAGTTCACATTATAACATTAATTCTAGGAAATCTTCATATCAACATATCCTCAGCACGGTTGACTGTGTTCTTTGTTTCGGAACAAGCAGCTGCAGTGATTACGGGTGCGTGCAAAAATTGATCAAACCAAGGAGGTGTTAAACCACCTCCTTTATCAAACTATAGCGACACCAGAGATAGTTTTATGAACTGATATAAAGTAGCTCACAGGCAGAGTTTGTTAAGGTCTGCTTGCGTGCCTGAACAGACATTAAAGCAAAAATAGCGAAACATTATTCTTGATCTTTCCAAATGTCAATCGACTGGACTTGAGTCACTCAGGTATGAATGTGTTTTCATTTCACAGTCAAGCCCTTTAAATGACTTTCATCAGCACGAGGTCAACAAAACTTATAACAACACTACAGCATTATTTTTCGAAACTGAAGATGTTAATAAATAATAAAATACGGATAGAACGATAGAATACCTACTCTTAATTGTTTTCAGGATTACTAATGAAGTCAAGCCCTTTAAATGACTTTCATTAGCACGAGTTCATCAAAACTTACAACAGCACTTCAGTATTATTTTCAGAAACTGAAGATGTTAATAAATAATGAAATACGGATAGAACGATAAAATACCCACTCTTAATTGTTTTTAGGATTATTACTGAATGAAAGCCTTAGTTGCATTTTTTCTTTTACAGAAATTCATTCGAACGGGACTGTTGTAGTGTACGTTCTTCTCCCTGTTGCTCTTATTGCCTTTTTGGTTCTCATTATGGCTAAATCAGGTAAAAGATCTAACATTTTTAACAAAAATTTTAATTACCTCTGGAAGAAAGATGTCAGAGAAGTGATAAATAAAATGTTTTCGTACATTAAAATTCTGCAATTATTGAAAATGGAATATGCAAGACATAATTAGAATTTCTTTTTTTAGGTCACTCATGTAAAGTATAAATTTATGTTCTTAAAACAATTGATTGTAGTACTTTATAACAAAAATAAAATGATCATTGTTTTCAGTTGGGTGTTGCCTGTCAAAGGTTTATACTACCTTCAACAATTGTAAGAGCACAAAACTTTGTGTGAACAGTCGTGATGTAAATTTATTTTTCAACATCTAAATTAAAAAACAAAATTGGTTAAGTAATGTTGTGGCGATCAGCAACACGACAAGCCGACTTAAACCATGTGTATGACGAAGGCGGTGAGATCGCGAAAGAAGAAGTATCTTCTTTTAAGAGCGACATATGGTTATCCCTGCTAAACTGACCTTACTTAAAGAAGAGAGGGGGTCAGAAAGGTCTCTGCGCTACGTTCTGCCATGCTTGAAAATCGTCAAACACAATAAATACAAAAGAGTCCCGGCCATCATATTTTGGTTGCCCAGCGACGGCATAGCCATCTTTAATTAGTTTAACACGGCGCAGGGCGGTCACGCGCACGGCAGCGCAGCGTCCTGTGTTATTCCTCTTTTATCACAAAAAAAAAAAAAAAATAAGAGAAAAAAAAAACAGAATAATGGGTTATATGTTGTACCGACACGAAATGACAATGCATAATATACCTTATCATTGGCGTCACGCCGGCTTCATGTTACAGAACAAATAAGGAAGCAAGCTGGATAGGGTACACGACTATTATACACATACTGCACGCAAGGCGTAGCCTTTGTAAGCAGACGTGGATTTAGCGGCGTATCTGAATTCGTGTTAGTATACCAAGAGACCAGAGACCACAGCGGAAGCAAATCTACTGGTCAGAAGTTTCTGTGTTATCCCTACATCTGTCTTTTGTATTTTATATGGTGTGAACAAATCAAATCAAATAAGTTGATTTATTACGCGCTTACCTAAGACGAGGGCGCACTTTCCTTTCTGTGTGGCATATGAATACTATACAATGATTTTTCTTTCATTGTGTACTCTAGCTTTTTAAATTAATAAATCAATTGCTCTTCTAGCTCTGAATTAATTATTATTTAAAGAAGTTGATAAAAATAGCTACTGACGTATACTTTCAGATAGATGCATTCGATTCTGGTCATTTGTTAGGTAAGAAAAATTATTTTGTTGATCCCTTGAAATATTTTACCGACAATGTCATGATTGTCAATTAGTATGCGCCTATCGTCTAGCTTGAATCATTTTATCATACCATATTAAATAAGGTATACAATTGGTAACAGATTGACCACAAATGAATTGGTATGTTAATTATAATACAAGTTTTCAATATCTTAAATGATATTGTAATTACTCCCATTTTTTTTTTTTTTGCTTTTAGAAAATCATTTGATAGGGTTCTTGGCTTGATTGGATGGTCCGCATCAAGAGATGATAAAACTTACAATACCGAAATTGAAAAACGGAGTCCTAATCATTTGCAATCAGCCTCTATGCTAGGTACCTGGCAGTTTTAAAAGTGTCATATAATATAAATGCTTTACAAGTATGGTCGAGATCAGCGGTATCGGACTTAAAGCTTATTTTGTAACAATAGATATAACGCAAAATTGTAATGGCAAGGGTAATAAAAGGGAACATTGACAGATTGAAAGACTGCGTGTTCGTAGTAAGATAAAATGAAATCATTCTTTAATATACTGACTTTTATCACTTAAACTCTTTTGCCCTTAGAAGCTGAAAAAGTCGTTTATATAAAGCACACATACGAGGGGTGAGCAAAATTCTTTAAATCAGGCGATTCCAGTTTGCTTATTTATTGTAGCAATAGAATAAAAACATTAAACATGAAATATGAAGATGAAAAAGCATGATTGTAAGCAAGACTAATGGAGAATTAACAATCAGAAGGTTGTGTCATCATATGTTAAATTGTAAAGTCATTGGGCCCATTTCAGTAAAAACTTTTTCTGAGTTTTTATGAAGTCTTTAGATTTTACTTCATCTTAATTCAAGACTCAAAGATCGAAAATCAAATTATCCACCAAAACTATTAAGCCTATTAATATATCTCCGTCATTTTTTTTTTTGCTGGAAGAATGGTGCTGGGGCAGGAAGCTGCTTCGAATGTTTTAAAAGAAAATATTGACTCCCGGTATTGAGAAAATATTTTACATATTTTGCAGACCATTTTCCCTTTTTGATATTCAAAACCCTTATGGATTAAGTATCACAAGTGATTGTTTTCTTTAATATATCATATTGAAACCATTCGTCTTAACTTCCAAATATTTCGGCTCATAAGGTCACAGATTTTTTTGATATTTATAAAAGCAATATTTGTTCACTTGTTTGTTTACGATGAAAAGGGTATCCATCAAAATGTAATATACTTTAATTGAACAATCGTTCTACAAAAGAGGTGACTGTGAAGCTGTTTTCTATTACAAAGATCAAATAACGCAGAGGGAAACTTAGAGAATATCACTAACCCGCACCAACCACAGACTTTCGCCGACAATGAAAGAGGTAATGTAGCAAGGTAGTTTTATTTAAAAACGGAATGCTTAAGAATATCCTCGAAAGTATATTGTTTTCAATGGAGAGTCAAATGTTCTGGTTACCAAAGGTCAAACTCAATTAATATTGAGTCAGTAAAGTTAGGTTTATCAAGAGGGTGTCGTTAAACCCATTCTAAATACTGTTTCCTCTTTCCTTTTTAAAATACCCCCATCTTAAAAACAGGATTTAGGATTCAGAACAAGTAGTATACCACCTTATAGGTTAAATGTTTTATTGTTGTGTAGTTGCGGAATTAACATGATAGAGTAAGGTTGGTGGCATTAAACTTGGAACTACATTACAACTACATTTGTATAAGTTAGCATATCAGACTCACATTACAAACTTTTGGATAACTTTTCGGCAAAGCATGATGATCCTTTGGAAGTGTTGGCTAGATAGTTCCAAATATGCACGTTCTGTAGATAAACAAATGATTGTGTACGTTACAGACTTAAAGTAATGCGTTTTCGTTGCTGTGAGTCTTGCTCGATTTTAATATTACTCCTTTAATTTTCGTTCTTTTCTTGTAGAAAACAGACACTGTCATCGAAGCCATACTTATGAAAGGTAAAATAATGGTTATATTACGATTATTTCACCATTGAATATATATCTAACAATCGTGGTGTTGCATCTGAAGTCTGATATATATTTTTGTTGCAAATATTCTTTCACACTACTTTTCGAGAGAAGTTCTGCAACATACCAAAACAACACCCTACTGTAAATGCTATTTACTCTTTACAAATAGGAGTTCAAAGACTATTGCAATTATACAATTTTAAAGAGTAAAAGGTATACTTAGTAACTATGAAGCTAGGTTCATTATTTGACAAAACTAACTCTGAAATTTCCATTTCATGTAGCATTTTATCGCGGAAGAAGTTTTCCCGTTCACTGGAAGCAATTTCTGAGCTTGATAACTTCACGAGCGGTCCACACTACCATACTCTAGAGAGAGACATTTGTAAATAAAGTTTTCTTTTACAAACATATGTTTATTCAGGAAATATAAAATAAATCAGCAAAATGCATCTAGTTTTTATGAATTATTTGCAGCCTACGTTAGTTAGACGGTGGCTAGGCTAGAGATTATGTAAAGGTCGCTACTTTTTTAACTACAAAACCTTTCACCGAGTAAGTCGCTTTCATTTACAAATGAAAAGGATTCAATGTAAGGGCATCTTAGCCACTTGGCCAATATAAGTTTCTACAGACGACTAATAGAGAAAGTTAAAGCTTGTGGGCTGTTCCAATTTCTCATGTTACTAATAGTTTATAATGCTGAGAACTATTCAGTGTGTAATCATTAAGTTGAACATGCTTTCTTTCGTTTTTAATATTTTATCAGACAGTAAATCCACCTACTATGAGGAAGCGAATAGTTACTCAAATGAGTAATTCTGAAGAAACAAGCGTACTGATCCAGCACCTAACAACACAGTGTAACTGTAAATGCGTGCTCACAGTTGGAATCCAAAGTGCGTTGCACCAGTGCTCAAGAAGAAGAAAATAGTTCCAGATTTGCATATTTTCAATATGATAAGAAATATTTTATTTATCTAAAGTGTGAAGAACAAAGGGAGAGTGGTGGATAAAGAGACATAAGCAGCCTCGGCTTAGTTAAGAAAAGTGGGCGATGAGTTTCCAGGATATCCAGAGGTGGTCTCCTTGTCGATCATGGACATGGAGAGGAACATGGGGCAGAACCTCTAAAGATATGAACATAAGTATACCTATTTATATACACGTAAATGTTTACACTCTTCCTTGTAGCCTTCAAGAAGATATGTTGAAATCGATTGTTGGAATTGCAGATTTTGTCACATGGTTCTGCTTCATCTTTTGTGACTGAGAATATGAGTTGACATTTTTATTTTTTTGCGTATGAATCTAAACACGATTACTCCGAATATAACAACATACTTCATCTATGTTATTTTGACTATATTATCAATCGGAAATTTTGGCCATTTCCGGGAGTTCACTTACTTTACGGTGTTCCGATATTAAGTATTAGGTCATTTGGAGAAGACGTGATATTTTTCCAAGGATGATTAACAGTACGGTTACTCATTGTGATGGACTTACTTAATACTCTATCCTCTGAAATCTGTAAATCAATCATTTCCAGTGTGGTCATTTTGAAAATCTAAGATTGCTGCCTAATACAGGCTTTTGTATCAGGTTCAACACATTTACTTTCCTACCACTGTTTTCATAAGCGTTGGAAATGAAGGCCTTACCCCAGGATCCAATCACCATACCATGTGTCACGGCAGGGAAGCTTATTATTCGTTAAAGTTTGCTTGTTTGTACATACTTTACTTTATTGAATGTTTTTTACTATCTGCGTATTACAAATAATCCAAAAAAAGTTTTTAAAATTTAAGAGAAGGTGTAAGCCGACGTGGTGTGTAGTACCGTATAATCCAAGCCACCGCAGGGGGTTACGGTATTGTTTGCCTTGCATGTCCTTTGTAATGTTACATAATTAAGCATTCCACCTTATTGTTAAGCAAGCGAGAGTTATCTGCACTTCGTTAGGGGAGGGTCACTGTGCTTTTGATTCCCGTCAAGCCAACACGACGGAGACAGTCCGGCCTCTAAGGCAAAATCAACATCATTAAACCGTAAGTAAGATTCTTATCTAAGAAGGGGTGTAAAAAAAAAACAACCAAAAGAGGGGTGTCGTTGAGAAAAATTGTCATTGACAAATTTTCGGGTTTTTCTCTTAAATTATAGATGGCTACGTATTGAAGGACCGTAACCCTACACTCCGCCGTGTAGAACGGTAAAAAGGGAGACGTAGACCACGGAGTCCAGTTTAAAAAAAAAACGAGCGATCAGAGTTTCAAAGAAAATTGAACTTTTATTTGAAACTACAAAGGAGAAAAAGAAAATAATTTAGTTTGAAGTTGAAGTTGAAGAAAAGGTGAACGTTAATTTGGCACCGAAACGGAAAATGAACGGTTTAAGAGGTGCAGAGAACTCATTTGAAGTTAAAACAAGAATTGACTGTATTGCCGAAAGCTTATTTGATGGAAGATCATATTGTATGTATCACGATTGAACAAAGAAGAAGGAAAATCTATCAAGGAGAGAGAGAGAGAAAAAATATAAAGGAGGAAAGAACGACAGAGGACAAAGAAAACCCCTTGTAAATATAATTTAGAAACATTCGCATAATTTTGCGTATTAGTCATTTTTTGTTTATAACTTCACGCAATACTTGTACTAAAATTTTGAAGGGAACTCGGGTCATACCCGTGACACCATGTTAAGCTTGAAAATTAAACTTAATACACCGTTTTTACAGAGGCCATGTATAAAATTCAGGATAACCATCTAAGGATGGCTCTGAGCAGGGAGGTGTTAGCAAGGGCGGCGATTTGTGTTGAATTTAGGAGGGGGGGATGGCACCATTTTCCAATAATTTACTGTGTGAAAAATCAAAGTCAATGGGCGATTTTTCAAATATTGGGGACATGTACCTTTGTCCCCCCGGAACGCGGCCTATGTGTTAGGAAGGAGAAATAACAACAAATCTGTCAGACAATATGTACTTGAAAGTGATATAATTTTTTTCCGTCATTTGATTGACAGGTTTCTTTGTAACTATTGTTGAGTCTCTGTTGACTAAGCTCTTTTAATGATGATCTCCCCCTTTCTTTTCCAAGTAAACCCAAGACAAAGGTCATTGTTTACACATACTCTGAAGTGAGGTTTGTTTCCGGCAATGACCAAACTAAAATAAGGATTTTCAGTAAAACGACTGGCAACAAACGTTTAAATAATGTACTTCAATTGTGCCTTACGATTTCTACTGGAAACATTGTATCAAGCCTATACATTTCTCTCAGTTTTAGCAAATTTTCCTATCATTAAAAACGCATTCGAAAAGCAAGTAGTAAAAAAATTTCAGCTGATTTTAAATGAAATGAAGTGAGACGAATAACGACGAAAGGTTAAAATTTCAGATTATGGCATGACGGCTGGCAAAGAAAAGATAACGAGTTCAGCGTAAGGGGTGTGTCTTCCTATTGTCAATTTGACGATGCATCACTGATCCTAGTTGATCTGGGTATTGAGATAAGAATTTTCAGAACAAAGTCAAGATTACGGTCGGAAACGACCTGTTGCTTTTAAGAGTCTATAGAACGTTGGTTCTCCTTCCTAACACCTCTCTGCTTTGAGGGACAAGTATCTTATTGATCATGTCACCACATAATTCAAAGCTTTTTTAAATGAATTAGGTTTTCATGTCGTCCAAGGACGCGTTAATTAAACTATATCCCGTGTCCTTGGGGCCATTTTTGAAATCCAAGATGTTCGTCCGATAGGGACTTTGGGGTCAGATCCGATTATTTTTCACCTCTGTATTAATATGGAACGTAATCCACGCAAAGTTCGTTAACAACGGCGTCATTGGTAGTAACGGCGTTGTACATTGAATTAACAACGGCGTGATTATCATTAACAGCGTGGTAAATGTTGGTAACCACGGCGTAATTTTAAGTAACAACGTTTTAAATTTCGTCAACAGCGGCGTGATCAGAAGTAACCACGTTCTACAAGAGGTTAACAACGGCGTAATCGGTTTCAACAGCTAGGTAAAAGTTGTAACGTCCTTGTCGCGGTCAACCGCTGACACAAGTAACTATGTAACATCAATCAACAAAGTGAAAACAAGAGATAGTGGCGCTGTTCCAGTTAAAGGAAATACAATTAACGACGATGTTAACGGTGGCAACAACACGATTGGTAGTAACAACGCATTGTTTCATGGCGCTTGAGGTAAATGGCGCCGATCAGATTCAGAAAGCTGCTGGAGGCGTGGCCTAATTGATTTCACTTAGCTTTGCATACCAGCGCGGTTTTTGAAGAAGGCAACTGGATTAGAAACGTATTTTTCATTGTACGCCCTCCTACACTAAGCTGAGCGATAGAAACAAGTCTAAAGGCTGCAAATTGCCCTATGGGTCTCAGGCTAGCAAACTACAATTGGAATTGGAGGACTCTCAGAGAACGAATTTATCAATCCAGAGAAAGCCCAAGCAATGGAAGAACCTGGAAGATGAGAACAGTTCCGAATATGAGTAAAATCCATGTTCCTCGGGAAATTGCGAAAATCCAAACTTCTGTAAAGAACAAAGAAGCATATGCCATGGTGGCAAAACGTGTAGCGCATGGTGTGGTCTAAAAATGCGAAGCAAAACTACTACTAGTTCGGTTCACACGCGCGAGTAGGAAGCTTTTCTCAGCTGAGTGGGTGTCGTTTCAACCCCTTGCCTTTGGCAAAAACTTGAAGGCCCTTCGATACAATATATGGTAACATATTGTGGCACTTTTTGAAGTAAAAATTTGTTATTTTATTGATAAAAACTTTTTACTGCGTAGACAAATAAGGGGTTTGGTCCCTGGAAAACGCATGGAAGCATATCTTACCCCTTCCCGCTTCCTACGCTAATGCTTCAGTCGGTTATTTTGAAACCCCCACAAACTACCAAACATACAGTACCACATCTGTACTAACAATGGCCGCTGGTATGGTTTTTTACGATTAACAGGCCTGTCAGCTTATCGGGTGTTGTATTCAAGTTCAATTCGTTGTAGCTCCATGATCAGGTTGTCTCAGCATGGCTTCCTGCTTTCTAGGTATTTTGCATTTGTAATTTACAGAGACTTGACGTTGTTATCTTGTCTTTGGATTGGTAACATTGTTAACGTGGTACGGCAAGTGAATTCATTCGTCGGTTGGATATTAAGTGTACTGTGTGTGGAATGCATAAATTCTTACCTTTATAACAGTCACAGTTGTCGCCTTGTAAGAATTTCTAAGTTTTTTTTTCTTTTTTTATTGGGGGGGGGGTAATGATAACCGGGGTTTTTGAGGTCTCTTTTCTCTGCCCATAAATATTCACAGAATTTTAGTTAGGCGAGAAAAATGTCCTTCAAATAAAAGATAAAACTTCATGCTGGCAGTTTCTACTGTGACCCAGAGTATTGTCCGGGTACTCTCTGCATGAACATTGCTAAAGATGCAAAAGAATTTTCCGAAGTATGATAGGCAACTAACGATCTACGATGACATGCGTTGGTACAGGTACGATCGCAGCTTAATTCATAATCATCATAAAGTTTTCTTTTCGATTCCATTTGTTTCATTTCTTTCAAATGACACTTTACTAGAATGCCGTACGGGCCTATTACGAGAACATTCAAATCCCTAAAAAGACACACGTTGGGGTACTGATCCTGACCAATGAGTGCAAGTGCCTGTTGTAGTATATGGGTACGACGGGTACCGGGTTACATACACATAGCCATGGTGTTCAGAGGTTCGGACAAACTCCCCTTCCCAGCGAATCATCCCTTCACTTGAGTGACTCAGCTGCCCCTTCACCTGTCTTCGCACCGAATTACAATCGGATAGCACGGTGGTTCCCAACCTTTTTCAGCTCATCCCCCCCCTTTTAAGAAGGTGTTAGGCAAACTCGCCTCACCGTCTATAGCACAGTTCTATTATAAATGAACGAGATTAACACAAACAAATGTTGAGGTTATACCTATAAATGAGTCTACCTGACCCGCTGACGGTGTCCTTTGTAGTTCGAACCCCTCCCCTCCCTTTCAACAATCGAAGGGGCGATTAGTTTGATCTTTTACCCGATCTTAGACAGGCTGTCGTTGGGCCAGGCATTATGTATTCTTCAAACAAAATTTTTCGCGCACACCGCTCCCTTTGAAGTCTGCTAAAGCTGTACCCTCTACTAACCTGTACATAACTTAGCCTAAGTTTCAATAAAATCTGCAATCTGCAATAAAAAGCCTTTTTAAAATTTTTATGTGAAAATATCAAATTTAACATAACCTGCATAAACAACAAGCAAATTTTGCTCAACAAATTTGCCAACTTTTTGGGCTGCTCCTCGCCCCAAAAAATCCTGTGTGATTTTCCAACAACCCGTCACTTTGTCGGGGCCTTGGGTTGATGGTCCTAGACGAGAAGCTTGCCACCCCTGTCCGGCAATTCATGGCTCTGACCATGGCTCGCTTCTCTTCTAGCTCCCTGATCCAGCCTAGCTAACCCATCTGGGAAATTCTGGTTACACGCCTGAGATATATACAGATATGCCGGGATACTGGCAGTATTGTCAGAATCACCTCTGTCTAGGCCTACTCGTAGCATGCCGTTTCATTTCACACAACTGTTTGCAAACTAGGTTATTTTAAACAATAGATGACTTTAAACATTTTGGTTCTTTTCATATATTGTTTGCCTAAACTAAGTTGGCCCTGGTTTAAATTGACAGCAAACTTTCGGCAGACGGTATAATCCCTATGATCCAGTAACTTTTGACTGAAAATACCGGAAAAACACTGCGAAAAAGGACGTAGGCCTACCGCAGTCAGTTGTGTGCAAGGAAATTTTCAGACAAATTGTCTCCTACTGTTAAGCCCACCCCCTTATAACTGCCTTCCTAATTATCAAGTTAACCCAAACCCTACGAGAATCAACAGAAGCACATGGAGTTTCAGCTCCCAAGACTTTTTTCTCGTGGTATCTCATTTTCTCTTTCATGTTCCTCCTTCTAAACCCGAAAGTAGAGGTACATACAAGACGATACAACCAACTTGCTTAACTGTCAAAACCCTCTTTTCTGGTAACGTTTAACACATTCTTTAGCCACCCACATTCTATGGCCACCCACAGCCCATCATCCTAGGGCTGCCCAACTGTTACACAGGTACTACAACTTGATATAAGCTTGCATAAGTCTTACAAGCAAGAAGCAATTTAATTCTGTCGACAGTCGAAAAGCATAAAAGTAAGTAGCCTACCCATTTTGCACGCCTGGTCACACCAGCGTTCATTCAAGGATAATATTAAAAATCAACTGCCTCTCGAGCCCTATAAAACGAGATGAAAAGAATTCTCTACTTCAAAAACCGCGCTGGAATGCAAAACTAACTGAAAGCAATTAGGCCACGCCTCTAGCACCTTTCTGAATCTGGACGGCGCCATATACTTCAAGCGTAATTAAACATTGCGTTATTACTACCAATCGTGTTGTTGCTACCGTGTACATCGTCGTTAAAAGAAGGGTTCAAGCAAAAATTTACTTTTCATATGTGAAAGAGGAGCTAAATCTATGCATTTTGGTGAAACTTTCATTCAAATCGGACATGTATTACTCGAGATACCAGCAAAAGAAGTTACT
>WURT03249819.1:0-26017 GCA_009936505.3 Holothuria glaberrima | reverse complement strand
TGGTTAAATCGTGCATAAAGTTACCCTGTTATTTCTGGTTAAATTCACTGAAAATACAAAATTGGTTAAAGACTTAAGGTCTAGCTTAATTATTAAGCTCAATGTTCCTTATTAAGCTCAATGTTCCTTGCCCATAGCAAAAAGAGACTCACTGGACCACAATCGCCAAGGTGATGCTCCAAAAGCGCGAGACACCTAACATCGTGATAGCCCCCAGCCGACGGGGAGCGCTGTGCTAAGCTAATAATTTTAGATTGTGATGAATTCAGCTAGTGATTTCGTTGTTTTTTACAAAGGGGGAGCTTTGAATTGGCTTCTTTTTGGCATATAATACAGTCCAAACCCTTTCCAGTGGAGAATAATTTAAAGAAAGAACAAGTGTCTAAGGGACATTGGTTTGGAATACCCACTTCTCATGGCCATGGGCAGGTGGCCAGAATTCCTAGATGCCCAGATACTCAATGATATTGTAAGGTTTGTCTGCATAACATAAACTTAATGTTTCCATATTGTAAACATTTGTAATTATGATCAGACTACTCTATTTATGCTATGTAGCTTTAATAATGTTTGCCTCTCCACGGAAATTTAATAATCGTTCTTTCAATAAAAACAAACAATGTATTAAAACAGGTAGAGGAACTGTTTAATTTCCTTTTTTTCGTTTTCGTTTGTGTTCTCACACAACGTGATTTGATTTATTCACCAAAGTATCTTCATTTAATATAGGAATTGACGGGTCTGCTCCGTTTCCATCGTTTTGGAACTATTCAAGGTCATTTGTCATTTCGTACGGCCTTGAACACTTAATAACACTTACTAATATTACATAGTTAAGCATACTATACATATCTGAAAAGACTTGCCTCTTAGAGATTGAAAGTACTTAAAATGGTAAATGACAAACTCCAGAGAATTTTCAGTGGCTTAGTGTTACACTAGACACAAGAATAAAATGAATTAATTTTGAAGTTACGTAACAAATTAATATCCTCTGGACACTGAAATTCTCTAACCGTCATCTTAAATGCAAAATAAATTTAATACAACAGAAAATGAAAATAAGAAAAGAAAATAGAAAAAGAGAGTAAGAGCAAAGCAGACAAAAAGTTGAAAAGGAAAATAATGAAAAATACCTGAATTCTTTATCGTAATATTTGCACGACCATCATGCATTTCAAGATGCTTTCGTGTGGTTAAAGTAAAAAATTGGATAACTGCAGTATATGATTGTGTGATGTTAGCAATAGTCGTATCTCTTAACTTTATGAAAATATCCTTCAAGGGCGGCTTATTTAACCAAGTTAAACCCCCCCCCCAACTTTATCGAATTCGAACCCGAACTAGAGAAGATCCAGTAATTACTATACGATGCAGGTTTTTGTAACTGGAAACTCCAAATGTTTCTTACAAATCATGTAACAATTGAAAAGTATTTGCCTTCCGGCCCTCACACGTAATACCCGTACATTTCAGTACTAAGTATGACAACGACACAAAAATGCGGTTTCATTGAACTATCTTTACATAATTCTAAATTCAGTTTCATAGTGCTTCGTTGAACTTTAACTTAGATGATCAACTTCTATACAAGCTTAGGTCGGCATATTTATTTTAAATTTCTAACCCAGGTTTTACGTTACACATTTAACAATTAATTAATCAGAAATAGGAAACTTGCATTACCTGTCTTGCCGATATATGCCACGGAGACACATGGGAAATATTTTCCACACGTCGAATATGTATTTCATCTTGATCAGCAGTATCTTATCGTCCCTTCCTATTTGGTTACCATTCCTAAAAGGGAGTTCGGAATCTCACCTGCCCCTGTTCATTTCAGCCTCTATTTTACTGTCCTGTTTACAAACTCTAGACCCCGTCTCTTTTCATTAATGACACTCTTCTTTGCGATCAAAAGAACAGTTGACTTACACTTTTTATACTTTATTACAAATATACGTAGATCACGGTTAAAGTGGGTGATGCAAATGTGTTCTTTTAAAGGTCACGAAGAAGAAAGAGCGTAACCAATTTGTAGAGTGGATTGTTACCTGGTTTTCCCACTGTGCTGAATGTTAATTCTCCAGAAGTTGCTTCGTTTTCATAAAGCTTTAAAGACGGTCCGGACCAATATCATGACTTAAATAGTCACGGATGTGTAGTTAAAAGATATGTGCAGAACAAACCCACACTTAAGGTAAAGATTAAACTCTGAAAGTTATTTACAAAGGCAGAAATGGAACGGTAGGAATGCTTTCGATGAGAAGGACACAGCCTAGTTTGTATGTGGTCAAGTTAAAACATTAACAGGATGCCAGAGCCAATTATTTGCTTGTTTGGTGCCAATCATGGCATGGTTCAATGGTCGGTATTTACTCATCATTTGATGCTGACCTTAAATGGATTTTATATCAACATTTATTCGATTTAATGAAGACATTAAAACGATTAATGTCTGAAATATTTAATGCTGACAATAAATCGACTTAAATATCAGCATAAAATCGAATTAGTTCCTGCATTTATCATTTAATGCCGACATTAAATAGAATTAATATTAGCTTTAAGTCTAATTAATGTCTGCATTATTTATTTAATGCTGACATTAAATCGATTTTACGTCTACATTAAACAGTATTAATGCTGACATTGAATCGATGTAATGCCAGCATTAAATCAAATAAATGCCAGGCTGCATTTAATCGAATTATTGCTGGCATTGAATGGACCCAAACAGGTTGCGATATTTGGCATCCATGTGTGTGAACCCAGACGTCACACACCAGGGTCGCATTCCAAACTACATTGTGAGATTGTGCATTTTGCATTGGACTGACCAAGAATATGTTCAGAACCTACTTCGAAATGCCCCCCGTAGTCCCCACTTCTTGTAACACTTGACAAATATTACGGGGGTCTGAACATCCCTTTAGGCCCCCACTTTTTCAACTGGGGGATAAGCCCCCATTACAACTGTAATGTATCGGTCGTACAGTATACATTGCTCAGGCTGTAATAGACTACACGGTGGATCTTCTCCTTGATCGAACAGCTCTGGATTTGTTTTGACTGAAACCCTGTCACTGACCAACGCAGTTTATGCAAGGAGTTGTAATAGAACAGCCTTGTTTATGTGGGCTGTTTGATCAAGGACGGAAGATATAGTGTGTAGTCTATTACACTGTATACTCTACAACCAATACATTGCACTTGTTCTGTAGTCGCTCGACACAGCACACCCAGTGCAGAAAGTTTCATGGTTATTTTCTGCTTAATATTAGAAGAGTGATAACCGTGGTCTATTTTCTGGCTGGTAGCATTTCTTGTCTTCCGTTCGTGAGGAACATTGTTTTGTAGTAACGAACTGTTATAGCAAAACTCTGTCCAAATGAGGACAGATTTTACTGTGTAATCCTTGAAAACGAGTGTCAGAAACACGGTTATCACTACATACTGCATATAGCTTACGTTTCGTGATCAGTACTCGAATATGCGAGCCCGCCTTAGTGCCTAACACTCAAACCCTTACTAAAGGCGAACTTGATTGGTTAAACACTCATGAATGTCAAATATCGCAACCTGATTGGTCCATCTAATTCTAGCATTAATTCTATTAAAAGCTGGCATTAAATCGATAATGTCAACATTAAATCGATTTAATGTCAACATTAAATAAAATTAATGCCAGCATATGATTTAAGACCGACATTTACAACTGTGTCCTAATTGGCCCATACTGATTAAGTTGTAGCTATTGGTTTAACTGTACACATGTGCGAAGTCGCCATCAGTTTATTTGTTAACTTGTGTCATATTCACTACTTTTAAATGGAATGAACCGGCTGTTTCTTGCCAGACATGTAATAACCGTGATCAGGAATATTGGTGACACGTACACTGTGGTATTATTGACTGTGAACTCTGTATTCATAAAAAAATAAAATAATACTTACAAAATTTTCATTCGCAATGAGGTATATGTAAGACCTTAAGCTACGTGGTAGCTGCGTATTTTCCCTGGCCATCAATTATGAGGTATATGTAGTACCTCAAGCTTTTCGGCTGGAGCCTGTGTATTTTTCATGGTCATAAGTTACTTCTCCAAAAGAACTGCTTCAGAACGCTGTAGTTTATAATGCCCTCATTAGACAGTTGCAATTAGCATTATTCTCCGCGTTCTGCTGAAAGAGATGCAACATTTGAACACAGGAACAAATGATTGCAATAGTTCTCCTTCTTCAACTTGTGTTTCCAATGTATTCCTTGTAATTTCTGATAACTCATGGATGTTCATTCGAGACTTTTTTAGTGTCCTAGGCCCTTCAGGATACGGTATCTTGAATACGTCAAACTGTCCATAATTTTTATTTATTATACTTTTGGCAGGTGATTCAGGAGTCGTCATGTTACATTCTACACAACTTAAGTTGCCATTTCTCATGTTCTATTTCCGTATTACTATTTTGTCAACTCAGCTGTCTGGTACACTTCCTCCAGACACAAAATACTAGAAAAAATTATACCGGAATACCGACTCAGTTGATCTAAGGAGGTTCATCATCGTTTGCAATTAAAACATAAATGTCATCCCTTTAAATTTGGTATTTATCAAGCGCCAAATTAATCGAGCATTTAAATTTAAATGCATGCGTTGTAGAGACTGAGATATGAACAATGTATTGAAAAGCAGAATAATTTTTAAGTTGTTACTGTCGATCTGCATCTTTGCAATACTAATAGTATCATACAGAATCTGGAACTAAATACGATTTGTTTTCTTGTGTTGTATGGAATTGTGTATCAGTGAACATAGCAATGTTCGGATCAATTCAGTTGGGAATAAATAAATAATTGGACTAAGTACGGAACAGATGGTTTTGCGAGTGAAAATGGACATAAAATTGACTTCATTTTACAACACGGGATCACGCAGTTTGACTGAATCGTTCCTCATTTATCTTTTTTTCTAGAATGGGGTAATTCGGTTTTTATTTCCGTAACCGGACTGTTGTTGTTCCTCTGCACATGGCTAGGGTTTGCTTGCAGAGTCCTCATTAAAAGGTAAGTAACTTAATTGTACGTGCATAGAACGAAGAAAACTTGTAAATGAATTAACCAAAAGTTGTGAATGTGTAAGGAGAAAAATCTGCTTCTACATTAGTTTCCCACTATCATGAACTGAAACAAGTTGAGTAGGCCTACTATTCAGAGTTATTCCAATTACGCAATGTAGTAATATAACTTACGTTGGTGACTACTTAATCTCAGGAAATCACTCTGGCGAAACCTAGACTGCAACTATGCAGCCAACTCTAACGATGGTCATCAGTCTCGAAACAGAGCTGAACATTTCCTTCAAGAAGTTCCAGCAAACAATGGCACAATACTGCAGCAGACAAACTCCGTGGTTTATCGAGACTTAGGATTTGAAAGCAATAGCAGTCCCCAAAGCAGTACAAAGAAGGATGGCATTGTATTTGAAGAGGATTATCTGTATATGCAAATGTATCCCATTTGCAACAGCGGGATTAGATGGTGGACCGTACACGACATAAACTAGCAAGTAACCGATGTTAGATGTCAAATAAGGACAACAATCATTTGTAAGGTGGACAATATGGTTATGCATGTGAGAGGAAAACAATCACCTCTTGTTTTAGTTTTAAATTACTACTTCCATGCAAACTTTTCGCTTTGGATACAGACTAGTTGAGTACTCTTAAGATACATTCCAATTATTCAACAAAGTAACATATTTTACATTGGTGACTTTTTAAACTCAGGAATTTAGCATGGCAAAAACTAGACTGGAACGCGCAGTCAACTCTTACAACTGACATTGATTTGAAGATAGGGCAGAGCATTTGTTTCAAGACGTTCTACCAAACGCAGGCACAACACTTAATCAGACAGTCAAGATTCGGGATTTGACTGTTCCCCGTTTCGGAAACCAAAAACCATGTGCTCATACAAAACGTTAGAAAAGGGATATATCAGCGTCACATATTTGAAAACCTTTTCTTAAACAGGGGCAATTTATCTCTGTCCGACGGGAAAATGTTTGTTTTCGAAAATTACTTAGTTCCGGTTATCAGTAAAAGTTGAAATGGGCATGTGTGCAACGATGCTCTCAATATTCTTTTGAACTACTTCAAAGGGATGTACTGTATATGATAAAGAGTACTTTGAAGTAAAACTGACATTGATATATGTGAGCATTGTAAAAAGCTGTACCACTGTGTAGTCAATTAGTATCGTACCCCTCCACGAGGAGGATGAAACATTGTAGTCACTTTGCTAGTTGAGATATTTGCCAACCAAGGTCAAAAGGGTGCGTGAAACATGGTCAATTGTGCTCATTTTTTGTTTCTAAAACTTCTTCCAGCCGACGAGACGGACTTTCGTGAAACTTAGTGGAGAGATGTAGCAAGTAGGAAATCATGTTTCTCGTAACCCCAGAAGAAAATGTCAAAATTCAGAGATCAAAGATGTAGAAGTCTTTTTCCATATTTGTCAGATTCATTGGTGATAAGAATCGGTATTTATCACGTTGAATTACAGGTTTGCTAACTATGAGATATGGATTATGCGGTGTCGTGGATTGTCTCACGTATGAAGTTGTGGTAAGCCCACGGTTTCTTCAGATAATAGTTACTGCTTCAATAACAGGAATTACTGAATTTTGCGTTTACCTCATTGATCAACGTAATTCGTCTACCGCTTAACAGTTTCACTTACAACCTTCTTTGCATCAGAATCTCAATAAAAATGTTCATATCTCCTGTACCCACAATTTCTCAGTGCATTGTTTTATGCGCATACCTCAAAATGAACGCATCATTCCCAAATTCATACAGCTTTGAACTAGTATGCAAAGCAGAGTGGGATTTGCTGCGACAAGAGCTATGTAATGACTTGATGATGTAATTGCTGGAAATTGCATATTTTACTACTTACCTTCAGAACTTAAGTGAATTTTACAATGTTTCTTCCTCTGAATATCAGTATTGTTAAAACTATCCCTCCCAGAACCCACACTGCATCCTAAATAGTAAAACGTACTCTTACTTTAACTATGCCGATTTCATTTGTGTGTGAATTGTTCAAAAATAGAAAAGTTGTAAGCGAAACGCATCCTGAACAGTAAAAATCCATTCAATACATTGCAAGACATTATATGTATTTTTTCCCATTTGAGTTGATTGAACACTACTTTTTTAAAGATGTTTGTACTTTGCAAAAAAATTAGTACCTATAACAACATTTGTTGTAATTCTCTTTTTCTATTATGTAAAGAGATGTAATGATGGATATCACATGAGAGTAATCTGACGTCTTATTTTGTTCGGTTGAATTAAACTGTTGAAGCGGTCTTATTACACAAGACAACAAAAATATAATAAAACGAATTGAAGCTACAACGAATGACGTTCACTTTTCCCATTGCACTACCCCTTACAGCAACAATTTGAAAACACCTTGTTTGATTTTGCGGAAAGGTGGGCGCTAGGATTACTAGATGGGGAAACACAATGTCATCCCTGAGAAGTAGGATAGGGATTGTGGGCATGATGTTGAGCACACGCAAGCAGAAAACGTGTTTTCTTCTATTGAAAAATCAGCCTTCCTTGAAACCTAAAGTAAGTAAACCGTCTAGGCCGAACGTTTCCCATCTGGATAACATGCTTTATTATTAAACCGACTAAAGCTTCCGACAACACTGGCATTTTTCTGAGGGGAGGGGTTGATTTCCTTTCCCATTTGGAATCCCCCATGGGACTTGATCCCGGCTGGAATACCAGACAATGTCTCAAATTTTTTGTTATGCCCATTAAGTTAATTTATGACCACGAACATCTATAGACGTTAATGGTGGGTCCATACAGGTGTCTTTTCAATCATGAAGTTTATCGCTTAACATAAGCATTGACATGATTTAAATAGAAATGACTTTGATAACAGATTGTTCCTGTTTTTTGCGATATGCCCGTTGCCTGAGAAGAGGGTAAGGTATGATTTGGAAATCTGTTTTGGAGTTTCAATATTTCGAACCACTAAATATTTCTTACGTATCAAAAGTGACTTCAATACAAATCTGTATAGGCCACAAATGCAATTATTTGAAACAATTAAGACCATTATCAGGTAATAGCAGTTGCTAGATGGTCCCTCATGACTACATCAAACTAAATAGCTTCCTCCAGTTTTTAGTCAGCTACAGTTCCTTATTCATTCATAGTTGTAAAGAAAGGGCCATTTTTGATTTACTGGTTAAGTTTTTCTTATTACTCAGTATAACTCTTTTCAAAGACTCAAAGCTAGCTACTGGATGATCCATTCATAAAAGTCCTTTTTTTCTGGCATGTTCACACTTTCATGTAGGTCTCCTTCCAATAAAAAACCAACCTTCAGCAATTTAGTCTCATGTCGAAGAAGCAATCCTGCAGCTGGGCGTAACTTAGATTACCAGTAATCTGGACTGCATCCCACCAAAGATGTTGACGAACAGAACCATTATCACGGCAAAACGCATTTCTAATCACATAGAGCTTTCCTAACTGAAAGGAGTGCAGATCTACTCCTGAAATTTCTAGAATACACTCACTCCTGACAGTTCTTGAGGTTCTTCGAAAGTTCGAATCTAGATGTAAGTTTTTACCACATTGTGAGAAACAGTACAACCACTATTTGCTCATCTCTCCTTCCTTGCAACTGTTTAAACTGTTTTTATGGTCTTACTTTAATTTCTCTCACACTGTTTTTAAAAATAAGGTTACTGCTGCAAACCACCGTACCGTAAGGTATCTACGATATTGACATCCATTATGACACCGTTAAAAGTCCCAATTGTAATGGATTCTTCCATACTATTATGGGCCAAAGTTTAACTGGAGACTACACAAATTATTTTTATTTGTTAAAATTATTATTATTTGTTAAATTTAATATAATACATATTACCTTTATATATAATAACTATGCTTCGTTTTGTTTAATGCGACTGGCGTTAGCCTAAATTATCCGTTTGTTCTCTAGAGATTTGTTAAAACCTTTAAGGAGATGTTGTTAGCACGCTACATAATATACGATACACTTTTTTTAAACTTTAAAAATAGTTAGGAAAAATATTTTAACAACCTTCGGCACGTATGTGAAAATGCTGTAATTAGATTAATTTTTCCCAATAGTTGGTGATATATGAGTTTAACAAAAGTCTGGTTCCCATTGACTTGGGTATTCAGCGTCTCAAAAACCTTATTGATCAACCGTTATTGGATAGAATTCACCCAACGTAATATCACATGCGTTACCCAGTGTTGGTGAGATCTGTGCCCACCTTTTTTTTAAATAGTGTATATTGAAACATACCGTTCTGTAATACGAGTATTAAAGAGTACCCGTAGTCTGTTATACGATCTTTCATTTCGATAACCAGCTGACGATGGGTACATTACTCAGTGATATATATATATATATATATAGATATAGATATATAGATATAGATATATATATATATAAACTGGGCTTCCTGTCATTTTTTTCCATTCGCAACTCAAAACCATTCCACTGGGATTCAAGCCAAAGAATGTAAAGCATGATAAGCAATCTTCATGTTCCTCTTTTTGCAGTCAAAAAATTAAATGTTAGGACCATCTTGGTATTTTCTTTTCTGTATTTCTAGAGACGTTTGGGAATATGAAATGTCAACTTTTAATGGCACTGAGGTTTTTAAACTCTACACATAATTCATAAACTTATGAATATGAAACTTATGGATATGAAAACTATTAAGTACACAACAAATCGTAACTTTTGAAAGTATTCCCTCAGTTTGCTTAATTTGTAACTTTTTTAAATAAACGTTACTTAGTTAAATAATGATACGACAAAAGATGTTTTTTATAAAAGAAAATGTGGCATCATGTTTATGTGTGTTTCGGTTTCTGTTAACTGTTATGACTTTGACTTTTTATCATTTGCAGGTTTAAACAGAACGTAAAAAATTATCATGAAAGCTATTTTGGATGTTGGATTTCAGATTTACTGTATTCCTTCACATGATCAAGTTGAAAAATATTCAAGAAAATAATGGAATTCGTATATTTGGTTGCAACAACGACGGCTGTTTTCTGCTTTGAAACACTGCATTCACAAGTAGATGACATTGCAGGTACGTCACGGGGTTAACCTTTCCATCATTCAAACTGAGACCATCGTTAATATATTATTTGTCAGCGACTTAAGTACGTAATGAAAATTGTTAAACTGATTTTAGCTAAAACCATCTTTTTTCTTTTCATGTCATAAATGTTTTAGCCTATGAATACTTAGGATGCTTCCGAGATGCAGAAATACGAGATCTACGGGTTTTAAAAGACCATGAAAAATACATACCGCAACTAACTATCGAGTCTTGTCTAATAGAATGTACTTCAGCAAATATAACATACTTTGGTCTGGAACAGATTAATATGTGTTACTGCGGAAGAGACGTATCAGGCTCTGAGAAATATGGTAACAGTTCCAACTGCATGACTCCATGTGCTGGGAATATGAACCAAACGTGCGGTGGTCAGTCTGCTATAGAAGTCTATAAAATAGGTAATTAGCAGAACGTACTCATATTAGCATGTTTCCAACAGTTAAAACATAATTTACTGCAGTAATCTGTTTTAGGTTATGTCGCTTTAGATACCATTTTTTCCAAGTGTTGGATAAACACTGCACATAAGTTGAATCTATACTAGAAATTACTTGAAAACAATATTAAAAAGAACCAACAACTTAAATGTCTTACAGTAGCCTACTAAATTAAACAATTAAAAATGAGTAGTATTATGCATGGTAAACGTAAGAAGATCGTTACGGAAAACTATCCATAGATGTAACGCAGTAATTTAAATTGTACTGTGCAATTTCTACATGAATGTAGACTGCGGCAGCCGCAGTACTGTCATGTACTAGACATATGCCATATAGAATGAGTTGTAAAGGAAGATATGAAAGGATGTCTCTGCTGGTATATGGGCCAATTATTATAACAAAATGGATTGCCTTTAAAGAAAAAGTGAGTAGCTACTTTCATTAATGTCTTTAAGACTGTTACTAAGAAACCAGTTAATAAGTACGTATCTCTTGAGATATTAAGACATTGAGTTTAATAATAAAGACTACTTGATGCCATATATTTAATTGAAATAGTATAGCTAACACTACAAGTGACCTCCACCAGAAAGGAACATCCATTAACCAGAGAGGAAAAATATGAACCTCATTTGAGAAGCAACAGTCTACCTTGTGGGTTCATACATATAAAACTGTTGTCTGCAAGTGACGGTTACACTTTGTCATCTCTCATGGAAGTGTGTAAGCGTGTGTCTGTTTTAGTAGTTTTTGTTATCTTGATCCTGTACAATATACAAGTCGAAGATGTTATCCATATAAATCTCTGTAAATTTAGATGGAACACACCTTAGATAAGTGTTTGATAAAAAAATAAATCTAACGATACATATTCGTTATTGCTACGTTTAGAACTAAAACGATGCCCTCAGCTTAACCCACTTCCTCATGGGGATGTTCACCAGGAAGGCGATACGGCATGGTTTAGTTGCTTGGATGGATATTGTCTCCTGTCTCCAAGGGTCAGAGATCATTCACTGTAACAGGACAACCGTCGAATGGACAATACCTGTTTTTCCAATTTGCTACAACACCCATGAGAACCGATCTATCCAACCTTCAAAAGGTAAATGTGAGCTCAATCGTTTCAACCTTACATTAAATGTCTTCCAGTTCTCATGGAGTTAAGATAAATTCACAATATTTATGGTTCATGTGTTTTATCTTAGTTAGTATATTGAACGTCTCTCGTGAAGAACAAATATTTTTCAAACGATGTGCCTGACAATATGTTCTAAACGATTATTGATAACGTTTAGACTCGTTTTCTGTCTGTCTCTCTCTATTAACTATCAAACATGACCACAGTGCCATTAGTATGGACGACTCATTTGAAACTTTGAACAAATACTGTTTAATTAGGTATTGTCATGATTCGTCTACGTGGCATGAGGTTTATATTTCAGAGGCTATCGTGCATAAGCTTAACTTTTTGTCTACTCATAAAAGGATGCCATCGAAACTAAGCATTTGTGTTTGGAAAAGCTGTTAGCTCAATCTATGAGCTAATAGTCATTTAACTTTAAATTGTTAACACTGTAATTGCAATAGCTGCATGATCATTAAGGAGTGTCGTAAATAGGTGGAAATCATTCAGTACTATTGGTGTAATAAATTTTTGCAAAAAGTCTGCCGCAGCATCTGCGCCCAGATTTTGACTTTCACCCTTAGTAAAGTTTCATTTCCTTCAAGAAGTACTTCAAGCTAGAAATGAAATTGTGGAAGCATTTTTTTTTTGGTTAAGTCAGTTTAGGCTCTTCTGAAGTCACAAAGTAATTTGTTTCTTTACCTCGTTACTTTTCCATATTTCCTTTAACATTGTCCACATTTAGCTTAATTTGCGTCCTTTTGACCACTTTCAGAGAGGTTCTGTTCAGCGTTGAGACCACCAATTACTGGCAAAGTAATTCAGACTATGACCACAGCTTGGTTTAAGTGTCTAAAGGGTTTTTGCCTTCAAGGGACAAACTTTACAAGCTGCAATACGTCCACTTACCAATGGGATGGACCGACTAACATATTGTGTCTTAAATGCGACACAGACTTCTTATACATCACTACCACTGGTATGTGAATACTTTATTACTACAGAACAGCTATTAGCTTATGCAAAATACAGGCTTACAATCACAGTGTAGCAAAATCTAGGACCAAATTACTCTAGCAATAATTTGAAACTTGATAGAAAACTAACTAACAAAAGTGCTGTAGTAGACAGCTTAACAGCTTTCAATATTGCATTCTGTATGTTGTAATATGTGCTGCTGAACTCATGTAGTCTCTTTTTACTTTTGAAAGGAAGTGTTTATTTACCAACCTGATGTGTGCATCAGAGCATTCAATGTCGCTAATGCTACAAACTCGAGTTAATAGTTTAACTCCACTGTCTTTGTACCAAAAGGGGGGGGGGCTCGGGTTGTGTTCCTATAAGCACAGAAAATCGTAATGCATATGTTTTTCTGCTGATCCTAAAGTTTAGAATTCAAGAAATTGTTGAGTCCCATGCCACTTGCTTGAAAATATAACCAAGGTTCTAAAATTCGATCACGAATTCATCCGTCATAAATACATTATGACCAATTCGGGTATTTGTTTTTATACTTGTGATGCATACTGTTGGACAGCACACAATATTGCGCAGCCTTGAAAAATTACAAAATTTTACCGTAGCAAAAAATTTCAACTAATCGGCATACACTGTGTCTGCATTATTTTCTATCACCATGATACGTAAACAGGTTGTGGCAAAACTATGACCTTCATCGTGATTTTGTACTGAGTTGCCTTTCATATGCGTAAAAACCGACTCCACCAAACCGGCTAGGAAAGAGTTGAAGTTAAAGGTTTGAGGTTTAGCAAGCCAATTTGCTCTTCGATGACCCTAGAACAGCCTGAACGTGAAAGAACACCGGCGAGTTTGTCCCTCTCTTTTCAACTAGTGCTCAGATATTAAAGATGCAGGCGTGTACTAATCACTTTCAGTCTTGCTCCCGGGAGCGCCATTAAACGTCCACATCCGACAGACCTGAGTGTATCTCCAATCTTTAGCCACTTTCTCAAAGGCGGGAAAGATTGGCTGTTCATTGCTCTGCACCACTGCTAAACAATCGAACCGAGAGTAGAGCTCACAACTTCCTGAATCGGACAACTTCCTGCATCGGACTATCTAATACCCAATTAAGGTTTAAAACCCCTCAGCATTACCGTGAATAGCTATCCTGAACAAATAAAGTCCCCAGGAAATTTCCAAGTGGTTCCATCCGGATTTGATCCGGAACCTTTAGTATATGCAAGGTAGTACATTCAACTACCAAGCCAACTCCACCCACAATGAAAACCACATATCCCAGACTGTAAGTTAAAGGTACTATTTGCTAAGTATTTGCTTAACGCCCCTCTTCGTTTTTTAAATCTACTTACTAAACCTATTGACAGAGGATGGCTAACAGTGTATTGACGGAGTCTCTTACTGTAGTCCTCAATATCACGACACTCTCATCATTCGAAATCTTATTTAGCTTTCCTTAAAAAGCAGAGTAAATTTGCAGAAATCTTTTGTTGACCACTTGAAATTTATAACGTAGGTTTTAAGAAAGAATAACAATAATCAATTTTTATAATATTTAGATATTTTTTGGTACTTTGTGGCAACAGTCGCCAATTCACTGCATAGGTTGGGTAACATTGTCACTCCGTGGAAGCAACAGATCACTATGGAACATAAACAAACAATATTAGTAATAGTTTCTAAAAAAATTTCAGTGTCAAGGATACAAGAAGATTTTTATTGTTCCGTACTATGTTCTTCGAACTCTTAGAAGCTGATAAAAAGAATGAATCATCGGAATCAACTGAGACATTCCGACTGTTACAAGGTAGGCTATGGTATTTCCATTCAGTAGATGTGTTTCACTTTGTGATCACTTGGCCATAGGTTGAGCTTATGTCACTGCAATGTATTTAATTCGGAGAGAGAAATTTATTCAAACTTGAACACCCCAAGTTTTATTTTTTTTGACAGAATGTTAATGTATAAAAGAATAAACAATGTGTAGTTTTTATTCTCTTTTCTATTTACCAGGCCAAAAGCTTGTGTTTGCAAGGCTCCACATTTGCTTGTCTATCCATTCAAACACAAGTTACTGTACTAATTCCAAAACCATTGCATGTATTAAGAGATGCTACTTTCTTTATTGAAACGACGCGTAAGGAAGTTGGAAACGCTACAAATTTGAACGCAAACCTTTTAAAAATTCACCTCACCTTTATATTAAGTGTTCCAGGGTGCCTAAAATATATTATTATGGTTTGGCTTTGCAGAAATGGACACATCACTTTTTGTCTCGTTGATTGGCATAGTGTTGTTAATCTTCACGTTGTTAGGACTATCTTTCGGACTATGTATTGTAAGGTGGGTATCAAATATCGAACTTTTCAATCTTAACAAACTGTACTCCTTTTTACATCAATCCATCCATCCATTGATCCATTTCTTCATTATCCTTGAAATTATTTCGAACTGATAGTTCTAACACATTTCAAAATAATATTTATTTATATGATTAAGTTTTCTTTTGTTCTTTTGTTCAATATAGTAAAATCATATTGAGGAGAATAGAGAAGAAAATATCACCCAAATCTAACGACGGCCGACAATCTCAAAGCAAAGCTGAAAACCAGTTGCAAGAAATATCACACAAGAAGGGCTCGATTTCAAGCAGAAACAATTCTTTGATTTATGATGACTTGTCTCTTGAAAGAAACACCGGACTTCCGAGGTCCAGTAAATATGATGGCTTCATATATGAAAAGGACATCAACAGATGAAAATGCAACCAACACACAGAATGCAATGTTGGAATTGTATGAAGAATTTAAAAGAGACATTGGTCTCATGAATTCTTCTCACGTTTGGTTTTAAACCTTTCGTAAAAGATAAACGTTGTCTACTGGGTTTTTATTGAAGTTATTTTTATGGCAGTTTTTAGCTTGCAAAAATTTCAGAGAGCCAAGCTAAGTGGATAAGCCTAAATTAAATTAATGTCAAAAAAAAAAAGAATTTGTGGTCCATAATATTTAAGAGCCAGTTGGAAGTTAATGCATCCAGTGTGTTCAAAGGATGAAATAACAAAAATTAGAATAAGTATTCCATTTAAAATCATTTACTACCCATAGAGACATGTGCTGAAAGCATTGAAATATCTTGAAGTGTTCCTTTAAAATTAAGCGTCCTAGTCAAGGTCGCATAACACACAGTAAGCTTACGTCTGGTTTTATCAGTATATATTCCACAAAAGATTAATGTACCCAAAGTTTACAAAACGACATTAAGCTCTGCTCGTTTTAAGCACACTCTGTTGTTAACAATTGGTTCGATTTGAGTCAATATATTTTATAACCCTGCATTCCCAGGCAAAGTGTAACAAAAAGTTTGTAGTTATCCATATTTTATCATTTAGCTCTTGGTAATGTTTCCATACATCACTGAAATATTTTGAATTACTTTCATGACTATTTTGAATTACTTTCATGACCATTTTGATATCTTTGGTATGCTTTCTTCAGTTTTAAGTCTGATAAAACCACATTTGCCTTTTAGAATTGATCCATGTGTTCCATTTTTTCGTGAGGTTTTTAAATTGCATTATTTTTCTTTGATTTATCACAAACGTCGATCAATATGCGAACACGAGTTTCTTGTAAGCAGTATAAAATGTATACTTTACTAGCTTAAAAAAAACAACCACGTTTGATGTAATTTGTAAATAACCCTCAAGTGCACTGGGATGTCATCAGTTTCGTTGTAAATAAATAACTTTATTTCTACCCAACATCAGGGGCGTATTGAAGGTGTTATTTTTGCCGTCAGATCTGTTAATGCGTAGCGCGAAAACTAACGCGAAGCGCGAGCTTTAGTAGGTGCGGTCCAGGGTCACGTCTAAGGGCCCTGGTGGGGTCCAAGGGCAAAGCCCCGCTAAGGGCTCAGGGGGCGAAGCCTCTGGAAGCTCTGAGGTTTTAGCATATCTCTGGGTGAAAACTAAGTCTCAGGATAGGTATATCTTGGCACTACATTACCGTATCTAATACAAAGATTCTTAATAGTTTTAATGCTATTCCTCTCTACTATACTTTAGAAGCTGAACCTGACGTTCCGAATTTGAACTCTATGTGTTCAGCATTTGAACACTAGATTCATCAGGCGTTCCAATACGGTAAGTGTTTAAATAGGCGTCCGTCTTCAATAATGCAGAAAAATTGTTCGGAATCTTAACACTAAGGTTCAAAATATGCTTTGAACGCCAGTATGCGTTCTGTTTTGTTTACATTTTGGTGTTCAAAAGTTGAACGCCTGAGTTTGCAGTTAAGGGAAGACAAGTGCGGCACGCATTAATCCCCCCTCCCCCAAATTTGTGTGGGTTTCCTCAGGATTTTGCAACTTGTGTTATAAGCATAAGTGAAGGAAGCTGTTTGAGACCAGGTGGCTGAACCTTGTTTCGGATCGCCGTCCTGTGGGACCTTTGGAAAAAATTTTTTGAGGGTCCTTAGATGTTTTTTCGTGCATCATTTTGGACAAACTTAAAGGTAAATTACTGCAAATTTTGGAAATTTCTTGCAGGAGAAACAAAAAGGGGTTTCATCCTTTGATCTAGGTGGGCGGAGGAATATAGTTCCGCCCTACAGCCCCGCTTTCTACGCCTATGGTTTGAAGTCAAGGTAAGGGTTTAGAAAACGGGCTGAGGATACCCTCTCCATAGATAATCGGGTACTGCTGATCTCATGATGATGATAAAAGTAAGGAATGATGTCCAGAAAGTTGTTTTTAAAGAATGTCATATTATCCGAAATAGCGCTCCCATAAGGAAGCCTTTAATTCCCTTTCTTTCCCGGAGTTGCCGACGGACTCGGTCACTCGTCTATTTACACCTACGGCCATTGATACGGCCGTCACATGCATGATAAATTTGCCAACGGGCCTTCGACTTGAATGGGCCAATTAGATGAAGACTGGCCGCGCGCTCCCATTCTCTCTTTCTCTTTTTTCTTTCCATACTCTGTCTTCCCTTTCACCCCCTTCCTTCCCCTTTCCTTTCCCTTCTTCTCTCTTCTTTTCCTCTTCTTTTCCTCTTCTTTTCCTCTTCTTTTTCTCTTCTTTGCCTCTTCTTTTCCCCCCTCTCCCCTTTTTGCCGACTGACCGAAAATTTGCTGACGGCGACCAAATATTGGGAGTGTGACACCCCCCAACCCAGTTCGCTACCGCCCTGCCCAACATAATGCCCGGTCTATAAATAAAGGCTTTGTGCTTTGTACTGGATGATCAATTGACCAACAAAGGATACACTAAGCATTTTTTGTAGTCATTAGTAGCTAAATGAGTCCGACTACACATGCCAAGTCTGAGTGCACATTCGACAATAAACAATCACAAATGGAACAATTTTATAAAATACGTGTTTTTCACAATTTATTATGGGGACACAATTTTGTATAGTTCATATATTTTATTTACTAGTAAATTTAGTTTATACAAAAAAGTGAATAAAATTAAAGTAAAATTACAGGATGTCGCAGAAAGTTGAATTAGGGACTGGACGTTAGAAGGGCGTATAAATAAATTAACTAAAAAATGCTTCATATATTCTTTTTATACATTAAAAGGTCTCTTCAAAACGTATGCATATGTAATTTAACTCTTTAACTATAAAACGTATTTAATAATGAATCGTACACGTAACAATAATGCAACTTCTTTTATACTTTCTTCAGATTTTTTTCTAAATATTATTTAATTTTTACAAATAATATTGAAAGATCAATCAGAACTGTCACATATGCCCTGCTTAAATATTCTTCCACTAAGAGCGTGGCCTTGCAATCTGCCCGATCCTTGCCATTCTTCCCTTATTTCCGCACTTACCAGTCGACTACATTCAAAGGGGAATGCCAATAATCAGTGGACTATGTCTTTTAAAGAAGGACTCCATATAACGTAATCGCATTACCGCCAACAAACCTTTTACTTCTGTTTCAATTATGTTTGTTGTCTAATCATGAAAACGGAACAAGCTTAACACTTCCTATAGCACGTTATGAAACTCGATGGTGCCAGTGAAATGTTGGAGAGGAGAGAAGCATGAAATAGGAAACTGCAAACTTTTGGCATATTCTTGCGTTTGATTTGTTATTGCTACGAGGTACCCAAGTAGCGCTAAAGACCTATTCATGCATATAATTGTTGGCTTTTTTAAGAATATGGTGGGCATGAACTTCCTTCGGGGACAAGGGGAACATGTCCCCTCCATTTTTTGAGCTAAGAGAGAGCACAAAATGGCCCCACTCTCACACACCGCTTAAACACACATACACTTTTTGTCAAAGAATAAGATGTTTCCCTGTTCCCTTAAAGATTTTGAGATGGCTAACGCTATCTTGCCCTCAATAAGGGGAGGTTCGTCAACAAAAGAACTCCATAAACCTGGTACCCCCACCCCAGCCTTCACCTTGTTACCTTAAGAAAGTCTCTTTAATCTTTGGTAACGGTTAGGTATTGCTTACACAAAAACATAGTTGTTCTCTCGTATTTGTCTTTTGTGCGGTTAGCAAATCGAGTAGAAAGGTTTGACCATCATCTAACATATGGTATGGATACAATTTAAGTGATTTTATTCCCTACAGGGGCCATCTGCTTCGATGGTTTACCAAAACTTGCTTTCACTGAGGGTAGATTCTTCAACGAAAAGAAAAAAATAATATTTTCGGCGAGCTTTGTGCACTGGGCAGTGTTGTGTTCAAAGTTTCTATCCATACAGAACACGCCCTGTAAGTTTGACACGCGTCACATGCCGCACGATTGCACAAGCCACGTTTTCTGGAAAATTGTAAATCAGCACTAAACTAGGTAAATAAAGTAGAGCAAATATTTTTTTTTATTAATAATTTCTGTCAAGGAAAAATATTGCATAGAGCTTTTACCAAGCCCCTGCTCTTACTCGCAGTTACCATCACTTCAAAAGCACTCAGCCTTATTAGGGGTTTAGGTTGCTGCTTACTCCCAGGGATTGGTCACCTGTAGCCTAATGCAAATCGTGGTGTCATGTTTGATTTCATTTGTACCAATCACTATGATTTTGAACAGACGTTGCTGATATATCATTTTGAACAAAGTTTACCTGGTGATATATCATTCTTATACCATGTAATAGCTCCATGCTCATAATAGTAAAGCTTTTTTATGCTCAAGCTACAGCAGCATTGCTCTCTGTACGGCCCGAGTTCGGGGCGGCTATCCGTCTTTGAAAGTGGGGGATATACTGTCAGTGACACTATCCAAGCGGAGCGCCACCATCAGTTTGCGCGGAGCGTACAAAGAAAATTTTGGTCAAAAATACCCCCCCCATCACCGGAAATGGCCCTTTCCAGGCTTTGTAACGTGACACTGTATTTCTTAAAAAATGCCCTATTGTAAAAAAGGAGTCTAGAAAATGGTTAGGTGTTCTGATTTCGGGATCTAGTCAGTGGTATACTATCAAGCGGAGCGCCAGGATCAGTTGGCGCGGAGCGTAGAAAATTTTGGCCAAAAATACCCCAGATTACAGGAAATGGCCCTTTCAGGCGTTGCCGAGAACGTGATAGTTCAGAAGTATTTCCTAAAAATTAAATAGGCCTATTGTAAAAAGTCTATAAAAAGGTAAAGTTTTCTGATTTCCCGATCTGCCTGGTTGATTTCATGGGGGGATATGGTGTGCAGTATCCCCCATCCAATTTCATGAGGGGGATATATCCCCTTGTCCCCCCAGGATCGCCGCCCGTGCCCGAGTTGTACAGTCCGTCATATTTACACAGATCTCGTCGTTGCTATTCGTCCACAATGTAAAGCGCCAAAAAGTTTTTAGTGGATTCGATGCACCTCTCGCCGTATATGTTGTAAATGTGGTCAGGAACCGAAAATGAAATTTTGATACGTCAACATAAAATCTAGAAGAGGCGAAACTGAAAAGACTTTTTGTGAACTACGGTAACTTTAAACTTCCACCAAAGATTCGGAAAGTAAATAAGGTAGCATATCAAAATTATTGCATTGAAACTCTCTCCACCATCAGTCAGCATCCTCACCCACCGAGGTTTCCCAAAATGTACTATCTACCATTTCATACTCTAAAATCGAAATTTTATTCTGGGAGGGTGCCCCCTATAACTTCTGACCAAACATGCATATGCTGAGCACTGCTTCTTCGCCCCACCAGGGACTCGGGGAGGGCCCTTAACCCAACTGGTTGGGAAATTGCGCTTTGCCACTCCCCATCCATCCCAGCCAAAATGTCCTCCACTTTTCATAGAGCAAACTGCGCCTGTGATGATTGTCTATACTGTCTGGAGATCCAGTGGTTTGACCTTTCGGCCAGAGGTATATATGACCCCCCCCGTCCTACCAACCTACAAAACGGCTTATATTTTTTCACTGAAGCTTTCTGTAAGTAATCCCTCTTGTTTGTAAATTGAACTCTAAATAAAAAAAGGGTTCTTCGGAGAGAATAGACACACCCAACCACTTAATGTTGACAAAAGAAGACAGATAAGAATAGCATTCTCATAAAATGTTTAGGTAAATCTTTGTTTTCTCTATACAGGTCAGTGAATACTTGCTTTAAAGCATTATGATATTGTAGCTTTGTAAACGGTCTCTTAAAGTGTTCATCTGAGTTACACGTTACTTATTTGTTTAATGATTAATACGATTTGAATACAAACGAAAGGGATTAATTGTATTCTCTATTTATGAGATAGACGCAATAGTTGATTCGACACGGTATTAAACTGAAACGAGATGATTGGGAAAAGTTGAAGAAAGTATTTACCGGGTAGTAACCTGTGTTTCTCTTAAACTTTCGTTTCAAAACTGCACGTTTTTTAGGTAGCTGATACAAAAAAACTGACTATTCTTCGAAAGATGGACGTTTTGAACAAATGGAAACTTTTCCTTGTGATTATATTCTGCCACCGATGTCAGATAGAAATGACCACAGGTAAAGGCGAAGTAGATCATGGGGCTTGTTTGATACGATTGCGGGTAAAGTTTTGTATGTTAAGCTTCTATTTGTGTTCAACAAATAATTCCTTCTTCAAAACTTGTTTTAGTTTCGTTGCGAGGCCTCAAAATTAACTTAAAACCCTTGTGATGGATTAAAATTTCGTACTATTTGAAAAACCAAGATCGCCTTTTGTGTTGTACCTTTTATCGTCTCCATTACAGGATACAAGTACCTTGGATGCTTCGAAAATCATCACACCTTCGAAGTGCATTCAAAAGAGGTTTATACTGACCCTCTCCTCACTCCCCAGCGCTGCTCTACGAGATGTGAAAAGCATTCGCGGTCATTTTTCATGCTCAGTAAAGGGAAAATTTGTGCTTGTTTTGAAGGTGTTTTAGACATAACAAAATACGAGACGAGTGATGCGTGTTATCTGCTGTGTAAGGGTGATACATTTGAAACTTGTGGCGGGAAAAATGCAGTCGAAATTTATAGAGGTATTACATAGTTATATGATAGATATAACTAACTTGGATAAGACAGCCATTCCGACATATTACTCTACTGGTTGTTGTGGTATTCTGCGCATGTACGTGTTACGAGAGGAGATATCAGTAACTTCTCATGTCTAAGTGTTAGTTTTCCTTATCCAGTTGGCTTCGTAGTGGATCTCTTTTATACAGACAATGACTACTTACGATTTAAGAACTGGTGGAATGCTTGGAGTTCGTCATTATTTGTCCCCCGTTCAAAATAGAAATTCAGATTGCCCCATAATTCTACGCAGCTTCGCTCTCACTGCTACATTATCCACATGCCACCGTCATGCTAATTGCAAAAGTTATTTTTTAAATTGATTTTAAAACGTGGCTCATTGTTTACATTATTTTGACATTATTGGTCTAGTGGAATAGTTCTAGTTTTCGGTCGCCGTTGTAATTTCATCGATACAAATCTTCCTATGAATATTACTAATTGAAACAGATCAGAAACGATGTTATTATATTTAGGGTACTTGAAAGTTTCACGGACCATGCTCATAAGTTTCGAATGAAAGATCATTATAAAGTAAGAACATGATTGTCATGTTATAAAAAAGTTACCCTCAACAGTAGTAATGTAAAAATGCATCTATCTTTCATTAACTGTAAAATTGTATTTACGCAGTGCAGTATTGCCCTCGTCTTCAACAACCTGCCAATGGTCACGTGATGCAAAACTTTTCAACAGCTTGGGTCCGGTGTTTGGAAGGATACCGTCTAGAAGGACCAAATATTCTTGTCTGTGATACGTCCACCAAGCAATGGAATGGATCCAAAATCCCATTTTGTGAAGAGACAAAAATGAAAAGTACGTACGCTTAACCTCGAAAAAATAGCCAAATCTTGCAGCTTATTACTTGATAGTCACTAAGATTTTTTTCCACTCGCTGTTTCCTTTTGGCTATACAGCTTGCTTGTTTGTGTTCCATGCTTCGTGTCAGAAATAGTACTGTTTAGATATATGAGTTAGTTCGTAGGCAAGCATGGGGATGTGGGAGTAAATTATAACTCGTGAAGGCCAGTCGAGAGATACCGTCTGAGCAAAATTAAAATAACTACTTTTTCAACTGGATTGAAAACCAGATTAAAACAAACAATTCCTTACGTAACCAAACTACTAGTTGATGCCCACCCCTACTTTAAGTTATTTTTTGATAGTGTGCATATTGTTAAACGTTAAAATTGACTACATCGTTCAGTGTTTTCATTATATTACGGAACCCATGCAGTCATTCCCATCTGAAAAAGTAAAATTATTTTCAACTGATATTTAGATCATTTTACTTAATGAGAGAAAACGCTTTTAGACGCAATTTACTGATTAAGAAGAAAAATTAGGTTTAGCAAAAGAAAGACCATTTTAAATTTCATTTCGGTTTTCATTGCTTTTCAGATATGTCTTTAACCACTCTACACTTGAATGCAGACGAATCAGTACTTCCGAGAGGTACGTGAGAATATTATAGTATGATATATATAGATGAATTCTGTCATTTGTGCTGCAACAAAAAGGGAAGAAATGCTATAGAGGGGATTTACCAACGTCACATGATCTCGAGTCTCTTTGGTTTTGAAGGGCAAGATCAAGCGTCTCTTCTGTTTTTAAGGCTTAGCGTCCATTTGGTCATAGTATTGAATATGGCTGTGCCGTGCGCTTGTGCTGTTTATACCCTTACTGCGTATATTTTGCCCCTCAGACCCTGGAATGTCACCCCGTGCGTCACATGAAATCCCTCCATGGAAGCTTGGTAGCTTTCGAAAGTAAATAAATGATACGAAATTTGAGGCAAACCCTGCTTTAGAATTGTGAAAGTTCTACCTTAAATATCAATAAAATGATTTTTCCACATTATCTTACGGGTTAACATAAAAATAGTGAAATAGTGAAACAGACATTAAAGGTTAAATTCACAATGAAGGGGTCCCGTGATTAAATGTTAGAAATTGTGGGTCTTTAAGGCCTTTGTAGAGTTTCAAAGTTCTTTAATTTAACTCTTTATCACTAGCATAATCTGAACGACCTTTATAAAAATTATCTACAACATATTGTAAAAGTTTCTTCTCTTTAAACATAAATAAATTTACTCAGATAGCTGAGAATATAATTTCAAAAAAAAAATAGTTGGTGGCTAAAGTTGCTTTATTCACCACAGCAATGACGTACGGTAACCTTATCTGTATTGGTTTTACGTATCTTCGTTTCTGGATTAATTTTTCCTTTTCATGCCAAAATATTGACGTTCGACCAAAAGGTTTTGTTATTACTATCTTCCTCGTTTCGGGACTTATGGCACTGATTCTGACCTGTGTCTTTCTTACAAGGTACGTAAAATCCACATTGCCGTCTCGCAGTACATTTATTCTTTACGTCATGTTTAGAACTCATTTAACACCCAGACTGCTATGTTAAGCTGAAACGTGTCTTCACAGATTTCAAATACGAGACTAAAGACGTAAATTAGGGTTGGAAGGTATACCCCTTCTTAAAGGTCTTATTCAAAGGCAATTTCATTCTCGTCTCATTCGGAGTGAGCAGAAACTGCTGTTTGTTTAACACAATCCTTCAATTTTCGAGTAGCTCTTAGCATTGCTGAGAAATACGTTCTGAAAAAACAACATATCGGCTAAAATCGTATTTTTAATTAACTGAATGAAAGCGGGGAGGTGGCTAAGGTCAAATGTGTGACGTCACTTGTCGGAGTCGTGCACAGCAGTTTACATGCAAGTCAACGAGCCCTTACGTTCAGCATTAACCTTTGATGAATATTTAGATAAATGGCCGGCAATGTTGTTGAAAGAGAAACGAGGAACACTAATACTGAATAATGTAAATTGTAGAGATAATCCAGGAAACCTTTTATGAAAGAATCGTTAGGAATTACGTACGAAAAGCATAGAGGAATGATAAATGTACAAGTTTATACACCGTCACTCCGCTCGAGACAACTGTAGCCCCAATGATAAGACACGGATGGTAGTAGCTTTCGCTGTTATCCATGCCGTCTATTTCACAGAAACACGTAACAGAAAGTGAGGCGAAGCAAAAGAACGAAAGTTCGCCATGCAGATAAATGTATATTTTCACTATTTGCTACATTCCACGTAATGCGCGCTGTGATTGGCCAAGAGTAATGAACATAAGTGTTCGTACCTTCCGTGTTGTACCTGAAAGTGTCAATTTTTGCCTACAATTTTTTGCCATAGCCCCCATAGCCTCACATGCTAACCTCAATGTCATCAACGTTGAAATCGACCTTTCTCAACTGGAAAAGTTCGCCTTATAGATATTATTCTTAGCCAATCACAGCGCACGTTACCGCTACTACTATCGTCTGTGTCGCTGGCAGTGAAGTGCGACTAGACCGAGTTGTCTACATTTTCATTTTTTCACATTTTCACTGTTTAGAAGTAATCTTATACACAGAGTTGTACAGAGTTGTATCCGAAGAGGTGTTGAATGTTTTGCTTGAACAGGTATATAAATAAATATATATATATATATAGAGAGAGAGAGAGAGAGAGAGAGAGAAAGAGAGAGAGATAATATAACTATATATATATATATATATATAGTTAACGTAAAGAAGGCCCACAGGCCGGTTGACATATTGAAGCACCTTTCAATATTGCAAATATATACAAAATGTACAATATATAAAATATACTATACGTACAATATACTATACGTACATCTGAGCTAGTATATTGTATATATTGTACATTTTGTATATATTTGCAATATTGAAACGTGCTTCAATATGT
>WURT03249708.1:2789-17952 GCA_009936505.3 Holothuria glaberrima | reverse complement strand
GAGTTACAGTAGCTGTAATTGAAGGTTGAGTTTTAGTAGATGTCTTGCATGATATGTCAATTGGATGACCACTGCATTGGTTGTTCAAGTTTTCAGTAAAGAAGTGGTTTATGCAACTTGCAAGTTGGTCATTGCAAGTAACCCCTACCAACACATCTTTCAAGTTACACAACCAGTCACTCAGTGGATACTGTAAACATAAATCCCTGTTATTTTGTAGATTAGCTAAGTTCAATTCTGACAGTCCTTCAAACATCTGGAGATTCACAACTCCCAATCTATTGTTCTCCAGATAAATTTCCTGAAGGTGAAGTAGCTCCCTGAAACCAGCATCCTCATGGACTGTCAGAATTCTATTATGGCTAACATCAATAACTTCCAACACTACCAGCTTTGACAAACTTCCTCTTGGAACAGAAACTATTATATTATGAGACAGATTCAGTTTCTTCCAAGATGTACTCACTGGGAACTTTGGAACTCTAGACAGAGAATGGTGACTGAAACTGGCTTCTTCCCAAACACAGCATGCTTTTGACACTCTGTAAGGTTCATTTTTGCTCTTACTATTTTCTTCCAAACATGAATTTGTTGAATATGGTATAGATGATGATGCATACACATGACTAACATGAATGGCCAGGGAAATTGTCATCCCAATAAACAGAAAAACATGCAGCAACATGGTAAGACAGAGTGAGCATACACAACTTTAATTCACAAGAACATTTCAAGATGTAGAGTAGAGGGCAAATTTGCTTTAGACTAAGCAAACAACTTGTAATGTACACAATACCCAAGTGAAGTCACCCATGGGTTTCACTCTCAATAAAGACATTTTGAATACTATATTATCATATTTTGAGTATTCTCCATGAATGAAACTAAAAGTCTGAACAACTTTATAGTTTGTTTCAAAACACCTAACATTACAGTCAGGTACTTCAGAGTACCTATTTTCTGTATAAGAGGGTTCAATTTAATTGCTTTGTAAGAGTCACTAAATAGTGGCTATTAACGAAAGTGTAAAAACCTGTTCTACTTGACCTCAATATTACTTCAAAGGGAATATGCTACAAGCACCTTATTTATAAATATCACTGCATCTTAACTGCAGCACCAAGTCACTTGTTAGAATACTTGGGGTTTGTACAGGCACACAGATGTTATCATAACCAATTAATAATGCAGAAAATGTGGGTTTTTCATGAAAAAGACCAGCAAAATGAAACAAATTTGTGATGATTACATTTACCCTCTTTAAACTAATGCTACAAAAGATTCTTTTAATAGTTGATGATAATACCTTAAAATGAAAGTAGAACAAGTCAAGTAAGTGATGGTGTGAATACTGGGTGGATTTAATGATTAAATTTCAACTATTTTATGAATCATGGGAATGGAAGTTGATACACTGAACTCTCAACCAAAGCCTAAGATGATCTTTGTGTACATGCAGTCATGAACATTATACGTCCCATTATCAAGTGAAAGTTATTAATGCTACTGGTACACATTAGTGATGCATTATTTTGTGATATCAATAAATTTAACATATATCAACACTTCAAATGGAAAATTTGTTACAAAATTAATCATCTTTGTAATTGTCACTTTAAAGAGTTAAGTTGAAATGAACACATTCGTGAGGCATAAGGTCAAAACCTTTACTAGAAAAGTGAGAACCAAACAAATTATTACAGACAAAAATATTGTTGATACAAAACTAAATTTGAAATTGAAAGTACATGAACATGCAAAAGCCCTGTTTTCTTGAAAGGGGGAGAGGAGGGAAGGGCCCAAGTTTATGCCATAATTGCTTCTTTTGCCAAAATAATCCATGCTCACACTCCCAAAAAGCAACAGGTACTGCACCTGTCATAAATGGGATAGAATTTTCATGTTCCAGCACTAGATAATAGGTACAGCATGTTTTAAATTCTCTGCAGCTTGAATGCAATGTAAGACCAAGTCTAATTATGTTGCAACATTTCAGCATCTTTGAGAACATTGTACTATTATATACTTTTCCTATTTTATGATCCATTCATTTTGATTGTGAAATAAGCTCAAAAACTCCCCTTTTTGGGGATCTAAAACTCCCACTATTTACCTCTATTGTGTAACCCTCACCTACCGACAATTAGTCCCTGGCAGAAGTTGATAGCACAACGGAGGAGACAGCCTACTTTGCAAGACCTCCTCCCTCCTCTAACTTAATCAGCCTCTGAGGAAAAACCATTTCCAATAAGATATACCTGCTGGGAAAAGCCCCTTAGCTACTTTTCAGATTTGGTACCCGTCATAGCAGGCACATTGCAGGTACCTTGGATTAAATCAAGTTCAATAGAGTATTGTGCGTGTGCATTCACCCACAAAGCTGCTAAGGAAATGTCAAGTGACCAGCACAATAGAGCCACTGTAGCTGGTAGGATTTATTTTTTTTTCTGCTTGGATACTTCAATTTTTTCAAATGAGCTAAGGGCAGGTTCCCCTCATGTATCAGACTTGCAATGGTATAAAAAGTGTTGTATGCAAAATTTTGGAGCATAGTGGTAGGGACTTATAAAAATTGATGTTTAAATGCACTGAAAGTCGTCTGTTAATCTTCTGGCATTATCAGCCTGTTAGTAGACTACACCACCAACGTTGCAAACTTTGACTAGTTCAGTGGGGGATCGAGGATTTCACAAAAGGGGGAGGGAGAGTGGGTTTAGGGCTAACTCCATGAGGACAACTTTCACACCTATGGATGCTGTGAATCCTCCCATACAGCTAAAATCCCGAATTGGATGGCACAACATGGGAAAAAGCAATTAGTCTGCTTGACTGCTTTGTTTGTTTTTGTGGTTTCCATGCTGCTCTTGTTTTGGCCAGTCAAAGGTGCAAGCAGCATTTACACTGCTTGGCATGCATGGGTGATTTCAACAATGGTCTATGCCAAGGATGACAAAAGGTTTAGTTTACTCCACCTAGATAGCAAGCACCAAGTCATTACTCACTTGAATGCATACTGGGCTGAGAGAGTTGAGATTCATAACCTTTTATTGATGCAAGAGATAAGCTGTGGTCAGTTCCTTGCTAACTTTGGACTAAAAGAAGATTCATGTCATGTGAGCATCAATTGTACAAACCCTCAATAGATGAGCCTGGAGGAAAACTTGAAATTTATACACTTAAATGGTATTTCCTGGCATCTGGCAATCAAAATAAACAAACATATTGCACAGGAGCTTTGGGACCATCTAAAAACCAGTGGTGTCAAAACAGCTGGGAAGAATCCCTCTGGATCAGTGTCCCAGTGTAGTGTATATGCAGTGGAATGTATGCTGACATATTGGAAGGTGATTGGACAACATCTGAGCAACTCTTATTTGGTGACATTTAAAGGATGGATAATTCAGATGGGAAAATTCTCACCACAGCTTAGGATAGGGTTAAGCAATCCACCCCCCCCATTAATAGGACTATTTGCAAAAACACTTCTCGTCAACAACCATTTACTGCTCTGCCCCTCAATGGCATCTGCTTCAAGCTGATTTCTTAACAAGAGAAGGGTCGAGAACAATTTCAGGTTTATTAAAAAAATTTTTTTTCATAATTCGTAATTCAACTGCATAAATTTCATCTTGAACAAATGATTACACATAAATGCCATGAAATCCTATTAAAATTTTGAATTGATACAGTATTTTAAAGCAAAAACAACATTCAAAAAGGAAATGTGTTCATTTTAAGAACAGGGGATATCAAATACTGTACTCCCCTCCATTATCAAAAATTTCATTCGACTGTACAGTATGTTTCATGTTCAGTCATATGTTTGTGAAGCCTGAAGCCAAATGCACACGGACAACAGAAACGCAAAACGAGAAAAAGAAAACGCGTTTTCGCACTGACATTCGTGTGCGTTAGACAAAAACCGAAATGAGCGTTTTCGTCCGAAACTCATGTTTAGCTAAACACTCTTTTTTGCGAATCAAGCAGTGCTTGTTTCTCGAAAAACATGAAACGTTGTTTCACGAAAACACGAAACATGTTTTCTGTCTAGTGTGTCGCGTTTTCTGCCGTCCGTGTGCGTTCAGCTTTAAAGTGGCTGGGTGAACAGAGTCCACTCCACAGAAATTTATTGTCAAGGTTCACAATTACTATACATGTGCAAACACTAGCAAATCTGCAAACTGTATCTTTATGTAGGTTTTGCCAGCACTGATCACTGCTTTGGTTTGTAAAACATCTTCTGCACAAGAGCAAATTATGGGTTACTACACTGAGCCCTTTGTTTTAAGCGTAGTAATATTGGCTGCAAAGTTGTTCATTTGGCCAATTCAAAGCACAACAAACTGAATGTCAAATGATTTCAGTTGGCATTATCCTGAAATAAGGTAGTTCGGAACTACCTACAGCGCAGGCGTAATGACCTTTTATTAAAGGTCAAATGAGGGATTTTCACCTCTTCAGCGGTGGTTTCCACGTTCATGGAAATCTCCTTTTCGTTAAAAGAAACAAATTGGATTCCAGTAGTTTTAAAAATGCTTTGAAAGGTTGAAGGAAGATGTAGTTATATAAAATCTTTTTGCTAACCCATAAAAATTGGATAATTTTCAAAATGAATCGAACTTGTTGTCAAATTCAGGAAATTTTCTTTCAATGATAAGTGACATTGTTAGCAGACATGTGGAAGTTCTTCTGCATAGTTACCGTAGGGCACGTACTCTTACTCGCACGTACATCGGTCATTCAGCGCAGGGTACCTACTTACTTATGCACATACATGCATGTACATACGTATATACACTAAACTTCACTTACTGTAGCTAGCTTAGGACTACTATACGTATGCTGTACTGCAGCCGGATGATGGGAACAAACAGTTCAGCCTAGGCTACATGGTTAGTTAATGGATTTCTTCAAAATTTATTTAATTTTTTTTTTTTTCTAGTGGTCATTATCATACACATTTTCTTCCATTCTAAATGGAAAGGTGTTGTAAGGTTAATGATAGGCCTAACTTACAGTAAGTTACATCTATTAGATTTATATAGTTCAGACACTTTTCAATGGTGTGGGAAACACTAAGTATAACATTAATATAACTTAGAGCGACAAGCTAGTTAGTCACCTTTCGAAAAGAGACTAGTCTGAGTCCACCCTTTCTCAAAAAGGATGTTCCATAGACATGTCATAATCAAATTAAATCTATAGACATAACCTATCATCAATTTCCACAAGTCTCAATAATCTAAATGTTGTAAGCCAAAGGACAATCATTAAACTGCATCGATAACGTAACCATCCTGAATACAAGTGCATGGTGGGGCTTAGGAGTTGCATGCAGCACATGCACTAGCTGCATGCTATATATCTACAGTAGCTACCTGAGCTGCCTGCACAATATTGCAGGGTAAATGCATACAATCAAACATGTACGGTGCATACAGTATGTGTATCGCGTGGATACGGACATGTAATTTTGTATGTTTACATCCAGCTATCGCTGAGTGTCTTCATAGCAGCTCTCATTGGCTGAACATATATAGCCTCTAGCTCCACACTGGTAGTGGAAAAAAGTTCGTCCATTCCCTGCAGATTTCCCTCATTTGACCTTTGACCTTCGCTACATGCATTAATTCCGAAATATCTTATTAACTTGGCTTGCACCAGTCAAAATGCCAAACAAATGTTTGTGCTTGGCAGAATTGATTTTAAAATTAGCTCTAGCAACTCCAAATAACCATCAATCAACACAAAATTTTAAGACTGAAATATTTGTGACTCGTTCCTTGTCTCCTGCAAGTTTCACTTTCGTGGCTGAGAAAATGCAATTTAAATGCAAAATTCTCCAAAAAAGCCTTGACAAAACTGCGGTTTATGATTACAATTAGTTCAACTGGTCTTGTAGTTAAAATAAAAAAGTTACAAGTTCTGATAAAACTGCAATTGGTGAGCAATGTTATGCCTTTTCCCCTATCTGTTATGATAATCTCAAGTGTAGTCTGGACAAGTACTGTGTTCTGTCTTGAAGTACTTAACATATACTGCTACTTTCATGCTGCCAAAGTGCAAATTCAAAAAACATTAAATATATTTTTAATACTCTCTTTATCCCTAAAGGCATCATCACTTGCAAATCTTCTTGATGTAAGACCCATATTACTGGAGTATAATCAAGGACTGAAGGAAGCAAATTCACCATTGCACAAGAATATTATGGTACACTTGCACACAGCAAGAAATGGACACTGCTCTACAGCTCAAAATTTTGCATTCTGTCTTGCTTTTTTATTCAAATTTTAGGAATCACAATGCAAATACATTGTCCAACAAGAAAGGTCACTTCTCAGAGGGAAATCACATTTAGTCATATTATGAGTGACAACACCCCAGGTTCAAGCATTCAAGGAAATGTAGCTTTCAGAATGTAGTTTACATTTTTGCATGATCTATAGACAAGTGGTGACTAGACTTTCTTTGAACCTGCTGCAAGGCTTAATAATAGTGTCAATGAACATCAACTTTGAAACTTGATGTGGTCTGATTGTAATGCAATTAGTTCCTGTAGAGGTGTTTAGATGAATCAAAAGCAAATTGGAACAAATTCAGTACGTAAAGATCAGGTGACAGAATTGATTTTGCACATTATCAATGTAATGAAATATTTAAAACATATGATGTTGACAGGAAAACATGTACAAAAACAGCATTGTGGTGTGAATTGAGCAATATTTCAAAACTATTAAAACAAGTTCTCGATAAGAAAAGAAACCATACACTTTTGCATTTAATATTCACAGCTGTTGCTTCCCATTCTCCTAAAACAATTACTGATGATCATATACTTTAATTACAGTCTTTATTGGAAACAGTATTGCCTTTTAATTCTCTTCTAAAATGATATTTACAAAACCAAAATTGTTGACATAATCAAGTGGCTACTTACGGTAAAATTCAAATTTTGAAATATGGTCAAAACATCATTCAAACCTGCAAAATGCCACAAACGCAAACTTCATACAGGGCTTTTGTTTATATTTTTGTCATAGATTCCCTGAGGGTCACAATTCCAAGGAGTTACAACTTCACTCCCAAGGAGCCAATACTCAGGTAACACACCCAATTAGGAAAATATGTACAGGTAACAAACACTTTCCCATTGCTTTGATGCATATTAATCATTTCAATACATAGCTACATATCAATGGCAATAAGTAACCAATCACAACTGTTCAGCAGCCAATAATTTCATTTTTCAATTGACTGATATCTGCTTATGCTCACTATCAAGAATCTTAAACATGGGAGTTCTCACTTTGAAACTTTCAAAAGTACAAAGTGCACAGCACTTCATACATCAAATAAGCTAGCTAATTCATGCAGACCTTCAACATAATAAGTATTTGATCTACTGGAAGAAAGAAGGCACTCTCTCACATTGTGTCCTCTTGTGTCTTTCATTCAATACCAACAATGCATACAGGTACAACTCTTCTTCATTCTTTTGATCTATAAAAACTATTTAAACACATGAATAATCATTGACAATTAACAACCAATCAGAAGTATCAATACTTTCACTTTCTGATTGGCTGATTTCTGCTCATGCTCAGTTGAGTCAAATATTGGATTTCTTACTCTACACACCTTCAAATCAAAAAGATTCATTTCAAGACCACTGTAATTATCTAGCCTCATACTGACAATATTCACAAGTGGTACTTGTATCCATCCACCATACAGTATGTAACAAAGATGTCCACACAAACTTATCCAGTCCAGTCATACAGGCTATTTTTAGATAATGATATATTTAATATATAAATATATATTTAAAGGGAAATATTGCATTTGTAAGACTCTTTATTGAACCTATCCACTTCTACATACCGTCGGGTCCCGTTCGATGAAAAAGAGGTAACTGGCAAAAATTTCTACCCGGTGAGCACTAATTAACAGGTAATTAATCTTTTTGTAACAACTGACAAATTTGTTCACCCAAACAAAATGCATGCAAAAACACACCTTCATCACTCTTCATTTAAAGTCCACCAATCAAATCATTTTATCACTTTACGTCAGATAATAACAAACGCCTTCTACAACGTGTACAAAATGTTTGTAAAATATGAACAATCTACATGATTACTACACTGTCTGTACTAAACAAGGGAGTTGCTATTTGACACCCTGATTGAACTACAGTTAGTGTACTATAGGGGTCTTATCAGGGAGTTGCTAATTGACTCCCTGGTCTTATCACTTCCCCGGTATACTATACGCAATGTTGTCGTTAAACAGTATTCGAATTTTAGCCCTTGGACCTTAGCAGGTTGTCCTGGGAAGTAAGGGAAGCAAGGTCAAAGTGTTGCGTAACTAGTGTAAATATGACCCGACTTAACCACTCTTCCAAAATGAATATGCATCAGTGCGAACGTTGCATGTGGGCACAGCTTATCTTTCAGTAATGAGCTGGTTTGATGAGGAAATTATTGCTTCTTTTTGTCCATATTTCGTGAGATTAGTGTTGATCTGCTGCAAGTATTGGTGATTCTTGATTGGAAAAGGGGGAAAAGACCACGGTGGGATTACACTGGTGTCACTTTGTGATATTATTTCAAACGCAATATTTCCCTTTAAAGAAAATGTCCCAAAACTCATTGAAAAAGGGAAAGTTTTTTACATCTTTGAGCACTAAATTACTGATGTTCCAGATATGATTTGGTAGTTGGTAGCTATACTCCTCAACAAATGTTTATGAAACAAACCCCCACTCCCCCTTTCAATGTTGGCTCAAAACGCTTGGAGATGAAACAGGGCACAACATTGAATAAGGACAGGGGTTTTGATTCAATCTTGAGAGACTCAAACTTGTCACAATTTTGGTGGTGCAGTTTCATTTGCTTTAGCCAAATATACTGATTTGAATCCCAGAATGGAAAGCCACTGGAATTAAATATCTTTCACAATCCTATAGTTGACATGTTTTCAAAGTTTGTCTACTTCAGACATAATTCCTAGGTGATGCAAAATAATCACATGGAAGTTTGCACTGTCAGCATTTAACATTTCGAACCGATAAAAATTGTTAGTTACAAGTATTTGCCAGCAAGTTACAGTTTAGTACAGAATGTTGGCACTTTTCAAGTAGATAATGACAAGATAAACCTGCATTACTGTATGTATAGGCCAATAATTAAACTACCCTTGAAATAAAGGGAAACGATAAAAACAATAATAGAAATACCTTATGAGTCCCTCCTCGTTGTCACAAATCAGTATGTTAAGGTAAGGTTTATTCAATATGGAAATCACCATTTACCTATACAAGATTGCCTTGTAAAATAGTCAATTCTAGACAGATTTTAATGAGTATTGTGTTAATTTTTCTCTTTCTTAATGGTATTTTCTATACATACATTTACATGTAAATTTCTCTTAATGAAGGTATTTAATAGAAGAAACCATTTTATTGCTTATCAACTATCAAGTGGTTAGTCTTTGCTTCTTTGACACATGAAACAGAGTTCTACAAGTTACATGGTCAAGCGATACACAACCTATGTAAAATCATTTAAGAATAATGTGTGAGAGTGAAGCTTAAAGTGTGATGATATGACAATCATATTTCTCTCCAAATTTCAAACTTATTTTTTGTTGCATATAAAATCAAATATTTCCATCTCATACAAATCGATTAAGATCAGAAGGAAGTATTGTTAAAGACAAGCATGCAAATTGTAATTAAAGTGATATATTCTTAATTTAACAGTTCAGCTCATGGGTGTTTGCAATTCTCAAAGCCTCAGCATGCACCCAAAAATATACATTTTTAATATATACACTTATACAGCAGTTTAAAACCAAATTAAAGATTCACTGAAATTGTTGGTTTCTAAAGTATAAAAATCAACCTGCAGAAATTTTTCACTAGTAAACCATTGGTATTACTCTGAACTGCTTGCCAGCAAGTTTGGTGAAAAAATAACATGTCTCAAGTAAAGAGACAATTATAATACCAAAATAACCTCAAAAGGACATAAAAAATATACAACTGTCCTAAAAATAAAAGGTGAAAATACAAGGGATAACATTGGAAATTACTTGTCAGTTGCTCCTTCCACAATACAATTTGTATATTTTGCTCTTTTTAATTATTTATAATGCAAATGTAGAAAGGAATTCTCCCCTTAAAATAATCTTTGATGAAATTTGGTGGTAACTGTGGCTGTTTCCTATTCTTTCTGTGCTTTTTATAAATCAACTATCACACTGTCACTTTTATATCATCAGAACATGAAACTTCCTGGTTAATTGCATATTATCCGATACATTTCCAAAAGTAATCAAATATTTCACATAATGAATAATACCAATTAAATACCAATGCAATTTTAAAAATGAAATAGCCCAACCCCTCACCCCCTCCTAAAAAACTCAGTTTATACAGGGGTTGGATGCAGGATTATAGAAAAGATGGGTCTACTGAGTCCCAAAGGTGCGAGTAAGCCACAAAGTGGCAATGGAGTGGGGCTTTTTGGAAAATTCACATGAAATTGTGCAATTGGTGACTTTTCCAATGTGAATCACAGATATTAAAGTGGCTGTAATTGTGCCCCATTAAGAAACAGAATCAGTAACTTTTCTGTCATAGACCCAGTGGCAATGTCGACATTTGAGAACTGGGAACACCACAGAGGTGGTATCATAATCCCATTCCAGATATACCAAAAAGTCAGTGTAAGCATGTATACTTGCATATACGATAGCTTGAAACTGGGGTGGACACTTCCTTTGTTGCCTAGTGTAGAGGTGCTTTCCTCGAGGAGGGGTCTACCTAAATAGGAGGGGATCCTTTCAGAATTTTTTGTTTGTCAAAGGTTTCTGAGTTGCAAAATGTTGGCAAAGTTTCAAACTAATCATACACTGAAAACTTCACATACTTTAGTGAATTGTTCTTGCTTTTGTTGAATGTAAGGGAAAGGTGTGATCTCCAAGTGGATCGGGCAAAGCTCCTTCCTCTTAAAAATTTTTGCATATGAAAGGTGGCTTAGGTGCTTAATGGTGCTGTCTTTGGCACAGCTTTGCACCGAGTACATGATAAGAAATTACCACTACTAAGAGGCTGTGGCATGGCACCCCTCCAATGCTGGTACCATGAGAATGGCTTAGGGCCTCCTGGAAGCTTTGGATTAAGGACAAAATGGGGACATTAGCATGATGCTCTTAACTGACATCAAAATGACACTGCAATAGAGAGAACAAAGCACTGCACAAAAAACATACCTTTTACGTATTTTGAACAAGAATTCAAGCTTCCAATGGGGAATCACCAGGAAAGGAGTAAGGGTATAACAAAAGTGGTAGAGGGTTAATGTGCATGTTTATAATGCATAACCTCTGGAAATGTATTTAATGACTTTTGAATAAGTTTGTGTGATGGAAAATATACTCCAAATCATGCAGGCCTACATTAGGCTACAAATGTTGCTCATGATATAAGTTTGCGACATAGTCCTCTGTTGACAGTTGCAAGCCTGAGTTTGGACTTGTTCCATTTTCATTCGGAAAAAAGTTCACCCCACAATAATTCCTTGCATTATCATGCTAATAATAGCATTAGACATGGAGTATAAACGGTGGCTAAGCAAGTCAAAATTTTGAATTTATTATGAAACTTGTATCCATACCTTTGATAAAAGAAAAATGGTTTGTAATTCCCAAACAAGCTTTTGTGGGATAGTATGCATGACAAAATAGGAGTGAAGGTTAGAATGCACCGAGCAGGTAAATATTTTAAAAATTTGCAACAGATCTACCACAATTTTGATAGTGTTTGATAGGAAATATACAGAACAACCTAGGAGAATTTCTTCACTACTGAAAAAGGGGGTTAGACCACTTGGACCACCTCCCACCCCCACCTGGATAATGAGCTTTCAGCATATATCCATCTGGTATACTGAAACCTGATATTTAAAGGCAAATTTTTTATGTCAAAGATACATTCTTTTTGTGTATGGCTCAGGTGTTGTACTTATAACCATGTAAAGAATGCTTATGATGAGTAATATTCCTGTCCTTTCTCTAATCAGCCATTTCTGAGAACTGTACAACCTGCATTAAAAGTTAATAGAAAATTAATAGTTTTACGTTTTAAGTCCTTTTTAATTTCCTGGTGCCACCCAAAATATTTCTTGTTTTACAGTCTTCCAAAGTTAATTCTCTCTGTACACCACATGAAATGAGTTAACACTGTAGACATCATCATTTCAAGCACTGCTCCCATTTTCCTGTCGGAATTATTTAAGACTTTTTTGTGACTTCTTCGCAGATATATAAGGATCATGCATTTCCAACAAGAAATGGTCCCTGTAATATATGTACAGCGTATTTACAATGATGTTTACTCTCTTTCGTTTTTGGTACTGCAATAACTGAAGCAATCAATGACATGTTTTCGGCGTGATAGAAATTTTTACACTCCAATTCATGTGAAAACACAAACTCAGTGTGATGATATTTAAGGTCGCCCCTGCTATAATGGCAAGCAAGGCAGGTGAAAATGGATAAAACAAATCTATCCATGAAGCACCTGTTAATCCATCATTTTTTGATTTTACTGAATTGCTGACTGTAGTTGAGGAATCTCCTTCCAGTGTTGTGTAAGAATTTGAATTGTTTCCTTCAGTGAGAATCTTGGTCATTATGGTTTCTGATGTAACATTATTTTCTAATGTAGTGTAACTGCTAATAGTAGATGCAGCAGATTGATTTTCAGAATCAACAGATTTGCTACAAGATGGGGTGCATTTGATAAAAGTCATACCCTCTTCATAACCTTGCAAATGCAACTGCAAGTTACCATCAAGAATGACCGAAGTCAAGTTAGGACAATTTTTAAACAGAACATTGACATTCAGAGCTCCAAGAGAATTGGATCCAAGATGTATTTCCTCAAGACCTTCTAAATGATCAAATGTGCCAGGCTCAATAAGAAGGATACTGTTGTTACGTAGATCAATCTTTCGCAGGGCGACCAGATTCACAAAGTCATTCTTTTTAACAGTCCGCAGCCTGTTATATGATAAGTCAAGTTTCCACAAAGATGTCAAATGTGGGAACTGTGGCACTTTTTCCAAGAGGTTATGAGCAAAATTAAGCTCTCTGATCTCTTCTTCACATGTAATAATGATATAATTGCCATCCAAGGATTGGTTTGAGAAATTAGTGTTACAAGTAGCAGATACTTCATTGTAAGACCCATGTAAGATGTCAATTAATTCCATACTAAGCCAGAATTTTATCCAAGTTCCAAAAACCATTTTCATAAAAAAGAGCAATGGTGCTTTTAATGACAACATTATGGTGCAATGATCTCCAGACCAACAAGTTAGAAAAACTGCAAAACCTATTCACACCAATGCCTCAACTTTGACAGATGCTTTATTTTCAAAATACAGGGTACTTCTACCTGTATATGTCTATTAACTGTGATCTTTCAAGTAGTAAACAGGTTGACACTGAATGACTAATTGAAGATGTTTACTACAAGTAAGTTCCTTAAAGAGCGGTCCAGGTTTAAGTTGCTAGTATTTCAGTTAAACAGCTCAATTTCAGCTTAAAACATACAAATATTTCCATGTAACTACTGGGTCAACTGCCAGAGACTAAATGATATGCCACAGTGTCAACCCATTCCTCAGACTTATATAAACATTCTTTTAGATGGTTTTTGTACTAAATACGTAAAGTTAATGATCACCCACTACTGTCACGTAATAATAGTTCCTGGTTTCGATTTGAAATTTACTTCAATTACAGCTTCAGTAAGGCTTTCTTGTCAAAAGCTTGATAAATATGGAATTGAAAAGTATTGTAACTGTTAATTGTTTCATATTAGTCATAAAAAGATTTGGTTTCATGATTAATTCAGTTTTGTGCTATCTACTGTACCTAGACTGGAGTCATTGTGTTCAAGAAGAAATTAATTTGTAAGAATGGTCAATCATATTTATATTGACAATGCAAAAGTCAGTTTGAAAAGATAAAAAAGCAGACCAAGTTCAAGTCTGAAACTAAATCAAGCTTCATTCATATTTTGTGCCTTACAAACATATCGCACAGACTAATGGAAACATTACCCACAATGCAACCTTGAACAAGGTTTCTCACAATAGGAATACAGCAGCTGTCAAAGAAAGTAGTAGACATGTTCATTAATGTTTGATACTGGTATGTAAACCTGAAAACACAACAAACTATGTGTGTAACACACAAGGGAACACACGTAAAACCAACAGACAACTGATGCATACAATTTTGAAAGAGTTCAATGAAAAATAATTGGTCTGAAAACAACCGTCCGGCAGTCAGGAATTTCACATTTCCTGAATATTAAATGAGGGCACTTGCCAGGTTTATTAAGATATCCATGTCTTTAATGATGCAAAGCAATTTGGGTACATGTTAACAAGTACTGAAAGGCTGGGGTTACTTTTTGTAGTCAAATTTAAAGATCTATGGGCAGGTGGATTGTAAGGATTAGTTAACACTATATCATTCCAGATGTCAGTCTGCATGGTTACACTTAATTGTAATACACAGTCTAAATGCTGGAGAGAGCATGCAGCTAGGATATATTAAAAGAGGGATGAGAAGCACCTTGGCATTCTCTAAAATAAAGCCCTTAAGCTCCCTTTGGATTACTTTCAAAAGTTCACACCTGAGAAAATAAATTAGGGTTGCCCATGTACAAACATGCTACATGCTGAATTAAAGCCATTAAAAAAGGTGATTATCAAACATCACTTTTCTATTGTCTAAGTGAGGTATATCTTATTTCCAACCCATGGCTTGAATTTCCCAAACCAATCTCCTCTGGTACTTAGATGATCGTTCCATTCATAGAGTGTAAGGAACAATTAGCACAAGTTCAACTAAGTATTTCTTCTCCTTTGTTCTAAATTGTTCTTACAGTACTTTGGTTAAAACCCAATGTGAAAAATACCTGTATAATATGTTAAGTTTTTGTCCTCATTCAGGTCACAGATATAGTGAAGCATGATCTCACTACTAAAAGTGGTTTTAATGCAATCTATTCATCATCATGATGCTATATATTCTATGTTTGCCTCCTTGAAAATCCAGCTTTGATACCAAAGGATAA
>WURT03249599.1:0-12571 GCA_009936505.3 Holothuria glaberrima | reverse complement strand
AAGATATGATTCTCCATTGTGTTACATAATTCATCATTCATGATAATCTGTCATTGTATTAGTAGCATGGATTACAGTAGATTGTTCATGATCACTCAAGTAATTAGCAACTCAACAATGCAACTATTGATTAATTTGATTTCTTAGAATTGCTTGATTGATTTACGTAGCATGCTTCTATAACTGTACAATGTGATTCAGGTTCTTCCTATAACTACTGATCAATACCAGTTCATTACCTCATTCTATACCTCCAGATACCTTTATCAAATTTAATCCCAAGCTTCTTCAGTGTGATACCCTGGGATTAAACATAACCTTGAAAGTACTGTGGACTGCCACATGCCTATTCATTGAACTTCACCTCATATCAGCCTACAGTAGGCTAGGAGAAGCCCTCATACAGTATCCATGCAGTAGGTTAGGAATTCTCTCTCAAGGTGGATGCTTTTGTCACTAATTGTTATAAGCAGAGTCCCTCTCTTTGCTATCTTGAGCAGGAATTTCAGAATTCTTATATAAATCAGACCTGGAATGTTATCCAGGGAACTTGACACAATGCATGAAAGGTGTGAGACCTTGGCTATAGCCCCTGATCTCAATTGAAATGAATCACCCATTATAGAGGGTGCTCTTCAAGTTGATACAGTTGGAAGCACAGGATAGTTATGGGCATACTGTACAGTGGAGCATCACCAACACTGTTTTGACAAGCAGCAGCAATCCAGGGTTGTCTTTTGTAGTGTGTAGTATTACTTCCCTAAAGAATGTGATCACACATGGATAGCAAAGCTGTTGTAAACACAGGGTTGAGTTAGCTTGGCAAGAGTGACTCTTGAAGTTGCTGTGTGGAGATTGTTGTTATCATGTCAGTGAAATTACATCGTGAGTTGGTTGTGCGTTCAATTGCTAATTAAGGATTTGATACCTCCAATATTCTGGTTTGGATATTCTTTGGAAAAGCGAGCAAATCAGTGCCAGTGTTAGTGTATTTCGTGTAAATGGTTTGATCACAGCTGAATATTATTGCTGTATTGTCATATTATTTGGCAGGAACCAGTATCATGTATTTGACACTTTGACTATGAGAGGTGTTTAGTTGGGTATGGATTTGTTTAGCTTTTAAAACCTAGTTGGGTAGTATTTTTTGGATCATGTGCTGTGTGGTAAACTTTAGCTAAAATAGTAATTTGTTAGTGTGAATATCACAAATACAGGTAGCTTGTAATTTGTTTAAGGAATATCTGCTGGTGTTAATACAAATCAGTGAGAAGTACAGTATGTGCCATGGGTTTGGAAATTGCTAATGATAGTTACTGTTATAATTGGTTGATAGCTACAGTAATAGTACATTAGAGCATGGAACTAATTTTTCAAGACTCAAGGTAACTAGAACTACAATCAGCAGTACTGTTATGTTTATTGCACTCGTTTGTAAGTGATGACCTGTAGTTTAATTATTATATTTATGAAGTTCATTCAGGAGATTTGGTGTAGGGCTTTATATCAAGGCTTCTGCTTCATACCCACTCACGGGCAGTAAGTGATTTTTGTCTTGAGGTAAGCGACATTGTAAATTAGGTTATGTCTGTGAGTACAGTAAGTGAAACAAACATGGTTTGACGCACACTATTTCCCTTAAAATTGTGTACAGATAATGTGGGGTTACCGATCAAAAAGAAATGGAAAATGCAAGGGATGCTTTTTATTTACTTTGCCACAATTGTCCAATTTCCATGTGGAGCATGGTTAACGTCATTAGATTATGGTGTTCAAGGGTGTGGGACAGACTGTACCTGTATCTTAAAAATAGGTTTAGTTAGCAAAGAAAAGGTAGTGGATAATTGGGTTGGTATTTGCAACAAAAGTAGTGAAATGTGAGGCTTTGCTTTATATACACTAAGTGTATGTACTGCAGCTGGACATCAGGATACAGGTGCAGTTGACTGAGAGGTTATTTTCATGAACTGTATAGGAATTTTTGACATGACTCTTGCATTTGCCTGAACCTTTTTGTGGAATTTGACCCCACCATTTTTTTTACCCCAACAATGTACTTTTTCTTTTCCAGATGACACTATATAACACAATCGTGTTGGTGTGTCGTAAAACCCCATCTGACTAACTAACTAACTAAACCTTCCTCTTGTCAGTGGGGCAAGCAGCAAAAGAAAAAAGATCATTTTGGTGTTTTGTGAACATTAAGCCCATGAAGCATTTCGAAAGGATAATATTAATTTGGATATAAGGCCTATGGTGTGTATGTACAGTACATGCATGAATACACTTCGCAGAAAAGGTCAGTGGCAAGTTCAAAGTTTTTTAAGTTCAGTTTAAACTGTTACAGAAACATTGTGTTGCTGTAATATTTTGTCAAAGTGTAAGTAATTGGTTCAAATTGGTTTGTAGAAATTTTAGTGACTTCTTCAATATGAACAGTACCTCAAATGGGTATTTAAAACAAGTTTCCTTCCAATGTTTGGCACCGGTACTGTACTGTAAGTGGCAGAGCTTGACAATACAAGTCCACTAGCTTTGGGCTGTAGCTCATCCCACACATTGGTAAGTGACAATTACATATGAAATACCCCAAGGGGTAGTGAAATATGCTATATATAGCTCTGTAGTTGTACTGTAGCCTATACCTTAGTGTGCTAACTGCAAATGCACCTTGGGCAAGTGAAATAAGTTGCACCCATGGGTATTTTAGCTTTCAAGGTTTTTAGCCCTGGTGATGAAGGTGGTTAGGGATGGAAGCACAGGTGAGTGATGATCCAAACATGACAACTACTGTAGATTACAGTAAAGAATGCCATACTACCTGTATGTTTTAATATTATGATTTTCGTCACACATGACCGTTTTCAAAGTTACAGTATGGACAGTACTCATTACAATTACTGTATACCATATTGCATCGCCCTGGGTTGATTGAGTACCTGCAGGCATGTGTACCTTAACCTTTTGTTTGCTCTGTGTACCTAACAAGAGTTTGGTCTATATTGGATTTGAAACAAGATGGCAAATAAGATCTTTGACTTTAAATAAAATTAAATAATGACAAAACCTGCTGCCTCAGGTTTATTTGCCCTGCACACTGCATGTATTTGTATGAACATCAGTCATAAAACATTACTGTAATGCACTTCAGTCTTATTTTATTGCACAGCTTTCAAAATGTGCATACAGAAGCACGTACTGTACGGATCAATGCAGTCATCCCAATTTGAATAAGTGGACAGAGGCATCCTATTTCATGCATGGTGCTGAGAATCATGTGACAATATTACTTTTCTCACTGAATTATGAAATTCATGCAGACTAACTCTTGGTCTTCTTTGGAAATGCAATATTTTACATCCTGAAATATCAGGAAAGATACTTGGAAGGGAAATAAGAGGATATAAATTGTGAGATTTAGCTGTTGTTTGGAGTGACTGCTTATGCCCTTTAATGCATATGGGCACATTGCATACTGCATAGTATTCTACTGTATGTCTTGAGGTCCCCTGTAGATTAAAATCAGTGTAAAAACTAGCTTTTTGATAAGTTTAATGATCAAATTCTTCTTTAATTACCCTAAAACAGTCATTTCTCATACTTGTACATACAGTGTGTTTTGCATATATACTGTCCATGTTCATCGCTTTGTTGTAAACCCCAGTAATGAGTTGAGAATTTTGAAGTATTCAGCAAAAAATCAGAAAAAGCAAAGTTTAATGTAAATGCTTTGGGAGGCTTATGTCCAATTTAAATACAAAGTTCACATAAAGGTAAAAACCAATTTATCTGTAAATTATAGATATAAACACCTCAGCTCATATGTTTGAAATACTGTAATTCTGGATGTAATAAATTTTGTAAGTACTACAAATTTTGGAAGAAGTCTGGACTACTTGAATTTAGTGGTACAGTATAGTGTATATTGTATGTAATTAAGACTCCTTAGTTAAGAGATACTGTATTAAAAATTAAAGGTGGTTGCAAGTGTTTGTGGTAGAGAGAATTTTCATACCATTATAATTTAAAACCATGATTTGGTGGACATGTACATGTACTGTAGAATGATGGGCAATTCAAAATTACCACGTAGAAGGTATGGTAATGTAAATTTAGTTTAAATTGAAAGTGAAGGTTCTCAAAATTCATTGATTTGTTGCTGCGCTGTTATGAATAATTTGCATATCAAATTTTCAAATGATACAACATAACTCCTGTTATTCATAGTATTTTTTAAGAAGTAAGCATACTGTACCTTTGTGAAGCATGGCGGTGCCATGAATGTTTAGTATTAGTGTTTTAAATGAAAGTGTACAGTATGTATTTCGCGGTGCCATGAATGTTTAGTATTAGTGTTTTAAATGAAAGTATACAGTATGTATTTCATGAAATTTCAATGCAGTGACCAATTTTAATAAGGCACTCACCTCACAACTCAGTCTCTGTGCTAGGTTGATGCAGTCTGTTTGTGTCGTACTGGCGTTATACTACTGTACAGTATATAAATCTACTTCGCCCTTCATTACCCCCATTTACACATGTATGTAATTCCCACTTACCCATAGTAAGTCAGGGAGGGAGCTTTGGAAAGTCTATGTTGCAATTGATTTTGAAGAGCCTGAAATGCATACAGCTACCAGACAAATTTGTGGATTTAGTACTCCTAAAGAATAATCTGTTTGATACTGCTACCCTGCAGGATGACATGATCTTTTCAAGGCATGTACAATAATACAAAACTTATTATAGTTCCAAGTTAATGCCACATGGTGTGTGGCATCATTATTTTACAGGATAACTTTTTACCTAATACCTCTTCCTTTCACTAAATGTTCCAACAAACACAATGCTTTTACCTAATTTCAAATAAAACCATGCTGAATATTACTGGATGAAAATTTTTTACAGCTGCTGGCTTGTTTTCCTCTCTCATGATAAAAATGACTACCATGCTGGCCTATGTACAGTACTGTACAGCAGTCGTGGCAATGCTAAGGATATTATAGGCTAGAGTTGGAGAAATGAGTAGGATCAATTGTATGACTTAAAAAGAAATATTGCTTTTAAAATGCACCAACATGGCGTAAAAATGAAAGTGCCTTAAATCATTATTAAACCATTCAGTCTCACCAATGAAACTCTAGCAATAGCTTTATCTCCTAAAAATAGTATGCATTAACAGAGTAACGGATGTTGCATCATTTGAATTTTTGAAAGTTTGGGTGAATAACTTACTTTCATGCAACAAATAATCAAATTTCTTCCTGTGAGAGCTTTATTTCTTGAAAAGAAAGCTACTTTTCCGCCTGATTTTGAATTGTCTATCATTTTGTACCTATTAATAATGGTGTAAAAATATGAAAATTTTCTGTAAAACCAATGCAATATTTTCCTTTAAGTTTGATAATGTTTGAGTGTATTTCCCCCTACTTTAGAGTTATGATGACGTGCCACCAGAAAGAACTGTTTCCACTTGGCAGTTAAAGAATAATATCCCTCAATGAAAGGTCCATCGGAATAATTTCAATATCTTTTACTGTTCTCAAGATATATTGTAATGTACTGTACTGTACCTCCTCAAAGTTTGATGGTTTCTGAAGTACCTACAGTACAGTAGAACTCATTGCTTACAGTATTCCAGAAAACGATGTGGGATTGTTGTTCAGTATTGAGATTTCTTTTGTTAACCCTATATAAATTATCTCTTGATTAGTGATCACAAAGAGTTTGGTGTGTGATATCAAAATTTTTCAAGGAAACAATTTTAACTTCCATAATAAATCCCTCTTGAGATATTAACAATACCACAAGTGTCCTTGAATTGAAGGTTGGTAAAACAAAGGGCTAACATTAGCCATATCTGGTATATCTACTGTATCTTTCGACCTCACAAATTTGCATATTTTGCTCATGTTTATTCATGATACAAGTATAGAGTAGAAATAACCCTGTAAAATGGGCATTTGATCATATAGTACTTTCTAGCCTTTTAATACTTTTTACATCAAAAAATCCATAGATCTACAGTATGTTATATTCTCATGTCCCCAGACCTTTAAAGGCATTGTATGGTGGCATATGTAGGGGTCTAAAAGTAAATATATGAAAGAGAAATCTTTTTCATTACATGTTATCGAATATGCTTTACCAAAACTCCATTCCTAACTGAAGATATCCCTCCAAGGTCAATTATTTGATAAGATGTACAGTATGTATACCTCAAATTAAATGTGTTAAAGTCCTAGATGAAAAGTTATCCCTTTATCCCATTTCTTATAATATTTGTTCTGTTTTGCCACCTCTGCAGTGTTCTCCACTAGCTGTTTTGTCCGTGCACCCCGCTTGGACAAAATCTGACGAGCGTTCATCAGCTCCAGGTCTTAAAGTCGCACGAAAACCCCGGCCGCCTAGACAAAAACATTGCTTTCACTTCTGTGGGAATGTTTGCAAAGTGAATTAAACACTTTCCAGCTTCCCAGAAGTTAAGTATTTGGTTGAAAAAATACAGTCATGAATCATGACTTTGATTGCTGGTTCCGTCATGTACAGTAGGCTATTTATATTACTTGACTATTCTAGCACGACTAAGTACTTGGGATCGATCACTGGACAACTTCCAAGTTTGTGGTCTTTACCCAGGGCTCAAAATGATGGCACTGTATAGCCATTCCAAAATTGCTAACGCTGACGTCAAAAATGGCTGTGAAGCTTTTGAAGTTTGCTGTGGGTTCTGTGTCACAAAATTCCACTCCACTTGCACTTTACTAAAACTATTATCGAAAAGTGTTTACAATTTCACCCCACTTCATAACTTCCATAACATGATTTCTATGTGTTATGTTTCTACCAGTTTGCTTAATTCTGCTAAATAAAAACCAAACTTCACTTTCAAAGAGATTGTGGTCCCTGATGAAGGATGCTAAGTACAGTGTGGCACAGTGACTTAACTGTTTGACAATAGATTTCAACTTCTTTCACTGCAAGGAGCAGATTCATTGCATACAGAGAAGCCTGTAGTAGTTGAGTGATTGAAGGCTGGAATTTTGAGACTAAAATTTCTGTGGTGTCATTTTAAGTCTACAACTTATTAACAGAACTAAATCCATGAAAAGCTTCCCAAAAATAGGAATTCTTGGTGATATATTCAATTCAAATTTAGCATCAAATGTAGCACCATTTTGCGTCCAGCCCACCATTTTGCGTCCAGCCCACCTTATGTGAGCATAATTTTCCAAAAGGGAGAGAGACACCTCCTTCCCTTAGACCCCTTCCCCAAGATGGAGATTAGTTTCATCTGCCAGATCAGAGACAAGCCCGGATTTGGACCTGGGGAGAACACTGCTCTGGTTTCTTATTGCTTTTTCAAATTTGTCATTTCGTTTAATTTGTAGAGTAAATTTTTTAAATTTTTAAGACTTGAAGAAAGTTCAGAATTCATCCTTATTTACAGTAACTCTGGTTTGGGATACTTTTCCCCCCTCCCCCACCCTGCAGCTGAGAATATGTCCTATGAAAGTATGCGTAATTCTGATGGTATGTTACAGTTTAAGCTGTGGTTGTATGGCTGATTTTAGTTTTAATGGTAAGTTTTGGAACCCATCTAGGCATACAGTATACTCTAGGCATATAATTCCTTAACTTCAAAAGGTCTTTTCTTCTCTTTTTGAAACTTATCCAGTGAGGCTTTCTTAAAGATAAGCATGTATATCTCATAATCAAATTTGCCATCAGCATTGTGCCAGCTCCTAGAGGATTCTCAGTTGGTAGTTTTTGCATTACAGTACCTGTGAAGTTTGGCTATTAATTTAACTTCAAGATTTCCACCTGTCTCACAGCAACTTAAGCATTGTGTTTGGTTAATTGTATTTGTCAACTTTTCAGACATGACAGATGGATTTCTGTTAAACAGTCTCAAATATCTGTGACTTGTTTTATTTTTTACGTACTGTAACCTGCAAAGTACAGGTGATATAAATGGTAATGGCATGAAGAAATATTTTCTTTTTGATTTTTCTTTGTAGAGCAAATGCAATTTACTATAACACATCAGTTCATTTCCTGTTTGTAGAACTTTGTTTGTCATTAAAAGACTTTGCAACTTTGTCATGCATAGCATTTGTAGCCTGAGCATTCCAGCTGGCCTAATTACAGACAAAAGCAACTTTTAATTAGGGAGACCTTGTACAGGTGTGTAGGGACTGTAGTGTAAATCTAATTCTGTGTATTAATATTCTTGATAACAGTTGTGCTTGAATGAGTTTGACAAATTATCTAAAAGTCAATTCAATTACTGTCAAGAGATACCTGTACATCAGTCCTATACTCAGACTTATCCAAGCACATACTGGCGTATATAGGGAAAGCTAGGCATGTCAAATACACACATAACAGATACTAAACTGAAAGTGTACCCTCTAAATTCAAAAGAGTGAAATTAGGGAGGTATCTAAAATTAAGACTGAATATTTGCTTTAAAAGAGTGAGAATGACTCTTCTTGGATTGAAATCTTTCAGTCCAAATTTAGATTAGTCCCTAATTTCACTCTTAAAGAGTGACTTTTTGCTCTATAGGTTTAAGACTTAACAACTTCATTTAAACTTCAATGGCAAAATTTTAAGATTTGTGAGAAGATGAAATGAACAAGAATTTGGGATTGGGGAAGTTACAGTTATGTTTAGATCGATAAAAACAACTTAGAAAACAGAAAATTTGCTATTAAGCTGTTTTTCAATAGGTTGTGTAGTGAATCTAATAGATACACAATATACTGCAAATAACTTCAAAGTCCTGCAGAATAATCAGATAATAATTGCCTTAATTGGTATAGTAACATAACATTTTGTGGCAATTTAAAAAGTTGCAATTCAAACAATCAGATCTGAATAATGTTGGAAGTTCAGTAGCAAGCAAACATGTAAAGACCTATTGTAGATCAGATATGCATACAGTAAACTGGGGTAATTCACTTACTGTACGCAAACTTACCATTATATGTAATTAGCTTATCAGAAAGAAATTGGATATAATACTTAGCCTAGTGCTAACTGTATTGTAGGATGGATGTCAGACATGATAAATTTATACATTTTTGGCAATTACCAGTATAAATAAAATTCAAGAAAGAATATTACATGCAAATTAGATGTTTAGTGTTGTGGCAAGTATAAACATTTTTTTTTAAAAAGGCCTACGGTATATGTGGATATTGAACACAACAGCTGGTTTACTCAATCATGATAGGAAGATTCCCGGATGAGAAGTCTGTTGAAATTCTATGAATATCAAATCCAACCATTATTATTAAAGCTGATAGATTTTAAGTATTGAAAATTCATATCCTGCTTGTAGAGTTACAGTTAACAAATACAGTAGCGCTTGCAGATTGGCTAATTGGATGGATGAAATAGGTTTCAAATGAAAGTATGAGTTAAATATTAGTTTTAAATCTAAAGTATACAGTATACTGAATATAGGGTATAATTGTACACTTGCATTTTAAAATAATTGCCTGCTTTGTTTAGGTTTCGTTTCTTTCCCCTGCCAATGCTCTCCCGCCAAAATCACATGACAAATAATTGTTACTCTGATTCCTCTCTGTTGGATTCAAAACATAAGCCTTGCTTTACAGTGTAGATTCTAATCCTTCTTCTCTGACAGTATACTGTAACTATCATCCAGATGCAGCAGGGATTCAGATAAACAAGATGAAAATCTGTGTGATGTTTGCATCAATCACTGCTGGAGACTGATGTAAAAAATGTAGGCCAAGCATGCTCGATATGAGAAAGAACAGCTAATTTAAACAGAGGAAGGACTAGCAGGCTGCATGTTAAATAAATAGTACGGCCCGATAAAATAGACTGAAGGAGTAATGGACGAGAATATGTAAATTTTAATTGGCTGGAATTTATGAGACACAGATCAGACACAGAATTCGTATGATAGTATACTGTACTGTATGTGGGGAAGCTTGGGTGATGAATTTTATGCTACAGTAATTGGAAGGCAGTTGTACTGTATTATCAGTAATGAGTAAATTGTGGTCAAAGCAGTTTTTCAGTCACAGAAGGGTGTTAGATGGCGAGCTAATTCATGTAACAATATGCTCAAATTTAAAATAAACATGTACATTTTTGTACATACATTTGCAATCTGCACATGCACCGTGGGAACATTTTGAATTGTGGATACTAAGTCGTGATCAATTTTAAAAGCAACAGGGAATTTAAGTGTATGAAGATAAGTGGAGGGGATTGTGCTAGCTTGCACTAGTTGTTCCAGTTGTAAAAATTTGTTTCAAATTTATTGTTCACATTGCTTGATAATCAATGGATATTCTCCTTACTGAAATTTCGAATTCATCTCTGCAACCCACATACTAAACCAAGGTTTACCTATTTCTCAATTATTCCTGAACCTAGAGGGTTGTTACGCTTTTTTCGACTACAGTCAAACTGGCTTGTCTATTTCGCTCCTACGTAACTCCCCTGTTGCTACTGTAATGATCCAGAGGGTAGGAAAACAAACTAAAAAATTGAGGAAAAAAGCTGAGTAAAGAACTACGATGTTAACCATTCTGCTGACAATGAAACAAGGGCAAGTTACAGTACATGGAAGTGCGGTAGCAAGGATATGCATAGGGCGCCACCTACAGTAGTGTGGGTAGGATTTTCATTGTCAGTGATCATTCTGCGATATATGGACTGTCCAATATTAGTAAAAGGGGAGGTAATTTCATAGATTGGCAGAACAGGTAGGTTTTGGGGAATTGGCACTATGCTCCTGGCTGGCTGTCTCTATGCTGTTGGTTTAGTTAGTTACAGTACTGTAGCTAGATGAGGTTTTATGGCTCAGTTTGTAACCAAATGGTTATGCTTTTGGACCTGGGCAGTTTATGAAGCAAGACTTGTATGCTCTTCTGAATGTTACCCTACTGTAGTTTCATATATATATATATATATATATATGTATAATACGTACAGTATAAAGAGGGGTTCTTGGAAACTTTTGAGTCAAGTGTGTTGGTAGTTTCATACTGTGTGCACAGAAATCTAAGCACATGGCACATTTTGAGTCGAGTGTATGTACATAAAACATGTTGAATCAAGTGAGTACATATTCAGAGAAATCAAGACCACTTATACCTGATATAAAGCTCTATACAAATACCAACCAGCATACAATACAGTACCTGTATATCTACACTCAAGCATTGAATCACTAAAATTAAAAAGAAAAAAGAAGAAAAAAAAAAATGGAGAAGCAGAATGGAAAAGTACTCTTGCTGAACTGTCTTGAAAGCAGTTTATTTGTTATGCTACTGAAGTGGTAATATGGAACAGTGCTAAATTATGTAGAAGGTGAAAGGTTAACTTAATTGTACTATAGCATCATGGTATTATGTGCTTAAATGGGAAACAGTAGTACTTGAATTCTTTTTCCTTGATTAATAGTTTATTCACCATGTACAGTGTGGTATACAAGCAGCCCTACCTTCATGTCTGTTAAAAGTGGCAAGCCCACTGAAAAATTTGTTTGTCAGTTCCTTTATCTTGCTAGTTTGCATAATTTTATTATTTACGTAGTTTATTATATTAATCTGTAGACGTGGGGGTTTAAAATTAAAATTTAAATTTGTTTATCTTTTGCTGAGGCACAAATAGTTTACCTGGGATAGCTGTTGTTTATCTGCTCTACCTTTGTCCACTTTGTTTGTGTATTAACTAGAAACCGAGGAACCTTTGAACTATAGAGTTGCTGCTAATATCCTTTACATTGTGGGGAATCAGAATCTCTATACTGTACAGTATGTAACGTTAAATTCTGGTACAGAAAATGTTTAAACTGCAGACCTTTTTGAGTGACTAATCTACAGTAGAAAGAGTAAATTTAGCAAGGGAGCCAAGTAAAAACCTGAAACCGTTTCAAGGTGTGATTTTTTATTTAATTTGATCATTAAATAGAGATTGTTTCTCGACAGAAAGGTAATTGTCATCATTCCTGAAGGTTAACACAGTTGACTACAGAAGGAAGGTGTAAAGAAAAGGAAATACTGTAGGATGTTGAAACTGCATTGAGCATAAGTTGGCATGTAGGGCTTTATGTGGAATTTTTGAAGTAATGTGAATGAGAAAGATGGATTGGCAAATAAGAGAGAAGTAATCTTTTTGTAAGTATAGTTGAGCAAAGTCACTAACACTGGAGTGGATCAGACCATACACGTAAAATATAGGCCTACACATAAATCGTATGCCCAATAAAAGTTAATATTTATTAATTCACACTTGTGGATGTAATGTCAAGTGGGATCCATGGCACTAAAGTAGTCCTGCTGTCTTAGCAATTTTCTGTGTATTTTGTTGTCATTACACAGGAGTGCATGCACATGCAGTGAAACACCATGTTTCATGCAGATTTGTCACATTTCCAACAACTAAGAATATTTATAGCTCTCTGTTCTTACTTCTGTCTGGATGAAAACTTATAAACCAGGTTCCTTCCTGTGACAGAGGTTTGTATAACTTCCTTTGAAACAGTATTCTTGTATAAAGGTAAAACATCAGTGGGACT
>WURT03249488.1:1580-24047 GCA_009936505.3 Holothuria glaberrima | reverse complement strand
TGTGTGTGTGTGTGTGTGTGTGTGTTTGGAGGGGGCAGGAGTTTAGCCAGGATTTTAAAGTTGTTACTAATTTACTAGGCACTATCCATCTGGCGCCGCAGGCAAGCAACATTTACGCGTAGGCTAGGCACTGAAGCTGTAATTTGTGTTAAGTTACTAGTAGGCTAACTGGCATTGTTTTACGTTAGCAACGTTTTATAATAGAGTGTTCTGATTTATATTACAAGAATTAATTTGTCCGTATGCAAAAGATTTTGGCGGGGACTACTTTGGTTTGAAATATCAGTGAGTTTCAATTATGTTTGAGCTAAATGATGTCCAATCGTACTCAATGTGGAAGGCAAAACCCAGACATTTATTGGCATATCAAAAGCTGTTCTGCTCAGATTTGGTCGTCTCTCACTCAAATTTAGCCGTCTCAAAGACAGAGAGACGCATTGCTGGCTAAGACCTTGGTGTGTGTGTGTGGGGGGGGGTGGGGCTGTTAGTATTATACCCGTGACTGTATAAATAGCTAAAGCAGAAATGTACCGATATGGAAACTACTGAGAAAAAGGTAAGTTTTGTCTTTTTTATTATCACAAATACGATTATTTTTCTCCATGTTTGAAAAATGAGGCGTAATTTTCAATCTGGATGGTACCTTCCCTTTTGTTCAATTATTTATCGCAAAGCTTCAGTTTTTCCTTCCAAATGAAGTAGATTTTTAGTGGTCCTCATCTTCTAACACTTTCTGTCAATGAGTCGAAGGCAGGATCATTTTCCCTTTTCACATCTGCAATAATGGCACAACAAATTTACTGCCTGAACGGATGAAAAATAAGACAACTAGTATTCAATATCAAATTTGAAGAAATATAACGCATGTCATAGAAAGAAAACGGCTTAAAACCACGATTAAAATATGTTTTGTGGAGGGGTAACCTCCATCTCTTCCACATTTCTCACCTCAGTGCTAATAGGCCTACATCTCTTTTAATATCAGTGGCAGCACAGAAGAGGGTGGGGGTATACGTCCTCTGCAGGATCTCTCTTACCCGCACTTGCTCTCACCCTTTCTACCAACTCCCTGTTCCCACTTTCACCCCCTTGTCATCAATTACCCTCTCGCCTCCAGTTATTCCCTGCACATATCAAAAACTATGCAACTGGCCTGTCATTGACCCCCAATATTTTTTTTTACCCATTTGTTACCACTCTCGCATTCAAAACCCTGGTGCCGAAACTGCTTCCTCCAAATTCAGGATAGTCCCACATTTCTGTCTTTGTGTCTTTGACAGAGTACAGTTCGCGTATCAAGATTCCGAAGTTACTGATCACGGCGGGGAATGACCAGCTCTTCCTACCGGACGATTCCCATTATTACTACGACCATTTGAGGGGTCCGACGTTTTTACGGTAGGGCTATTCTCAATAGGCTATCATGATGATATCATCACTATCACTAAAAGTCTGTTCATCAAAATCATGTCACCAAAACTAATTAGTTACAACTAGGACATTTGTGTTTTATCTTCAAAGGATAATGTAGCTTAAATCGAGGACAGTGGTGCCTCCAGACTCATGTGATTGGGGGGGGGGGGCACCACCGATGATGTTGTAATGCTAACTCGGTCTAACTCCCATATTGCGTAAACTGCACCCTTTTTATGTGCCCTGCGTTTGTGTACAAAAATGGAGATCCTTCCTTTGCCACTACATCAAGGTGCCGTCCTGGGGAAGGGGTCTAAGAAATTTTTGTTAATTTAAGGAGTAGTGATTAGAGTGCACGCCCCCCCCCAAACGGCCCGTCCCGATTTTCGGGACGTCCTCAGGGTGGTCCCGCCCTTTTTTTTTTGGAGGCTACCCGGGTGATCTGAGGGTACTATGTGGCAAAATCGTACTTTCAAGTTTCAACCTTTCACATTATGCTACAAATTAGATTGAAATATCATATTAATGCAAGGCCACTACAGATGTTTGGAGATGAATCTCTATTTTTTTTTATTGTTGTGATCAAAATAGTACCGGTACCATGAATAAGTACCTTCATAATGGTCACAAAATGGAATGCAAACCGTGACGCATGCGCGCAAAGCGCGCCGAAATTTTTCGTTAAATAAGACTTCCATGACGAAACCTGCATTCTGAATCTGCATCGAGACACTTCCAATTGACAAAATAACATACACGCCACTTAAAAAGCCAGTCTGTTACCTGGTAATTCGTAAACAGCTTTGCACTTTTGCTGCTGTGCTTCTCTGGGAGTTGCTATCGGAAAATATTGATAATGAGAACTGCATTGTGGTGAGGTTTGAAGTGCACGGAGCGCGCGAAAATTTTGATAGTTTGCGAAGGATTTGCAAAAAGTCTGATACTTTTAGAAACGTATGTGATAGAAAATGATTACCATAGATCCATCACTCGGTCGAAACACACCTCACCCTACCCCCTACAGAAATCTATAGCTTAAACGCCTTTTGGGATAATTTTAAAATTTTCAGAATTTTTCGATTGGGGGAACGCGCACCCCATGCCCCCGTGCCGGCGCTACTGATCGAGGAGTTCTTTCTGTCATCTTCCGTGTGAAATACGTTGTCATCACTGATTACGTCACTTGCACTGTTCTGCTTATATGCTTCGTTATGGAGAAACCTGTCAACCATAAGAAAGTCAAGGTCCCCAGTCCGGGATTTAATGCATAAACACGTAGGAGTGTCCAGAGGGGTTTGAGGCGATAGCCCACCCCCTCCCCAACCAAAAATGCCGATTTCAGGGAAAAAAGAATCTCATCTTCGGGGCAACTATATTTCATAATTGTTCTCCAATTAGGGAAAATTTCATCGCAAAAACACCTTTCGCCCCTTGTAAAATGTCTTTGTTCCCACACCCCTTTGCATAAACAGCACACATGTAGGCTATGGTTGAATAATGTAAACTCGATGTGTTGTATCAGTTTTGTTCTGTTCCGTTAAGCTTGCAATCAGAAAATAATGTCTCTTGGAAAGCGTAGCCAGTATTTGGTCCACGGGGAAGGGGTTCTGATCACTCTATTTCAGTGACTTCAGATGTACCGCCGGGGCTGCAAACCCTCCCTGTGGGACGGGGTTCAGCGGGCCGACTTAGTAATGAGGATTGTAGGTGAGGGAGGGGAAGTCATATCGATCGCAATATTTTCACGAAAACAGGTGATTTAGGGCTAGTATTTTATGTCGCACTGTAGTCATGAACCCCCTTAACGCCCCATCTTTCCCACACATCTGCGCCTTTTGATGCCGCTCTTGTAATCTTTGTTTCGCAGAATTGTTCCTAACGCGCTCCACACTGAAACTGGTAAAGAATCATCTATTCTTGTGCCGAGCTTCATCTTGATGTTAGAAAAGGTATGTGTTAGATAAGGACAAAAACGAATTTAAGATTTAGCAGTATATATAGATTACATATTAAATAAATTATCATGCATGTATTTTTCATTTTTACTTGTTGGGCCCAGGCCGGTAGCCAGACAAGGCACTGAAGGGGCGAGATAGCTTGAAGTGGGGCGAAATATTTTCAGGGGCCGAGCTATTCTGCTTGTATTCAGAAAATGGTAGTTTGTGATTTTCTAAGGTTGAAAATTTTAGGGGGCTTCCCTGCCCCTCCTCTTTGGTTACGGGCTTAGCGAAGCTACTTTGAATCTAACTGTTATTATATCTTCATTGTGATCCACTCCATCGTTACTGAAAGGTGTAAATTCAGTATTTTGTTCTAAAGGGCAATGTTACTATTAATAAATTTCAAAAGGAAAGCACTTTTACAACTCACACTTGGCAGGGTGCTGCGAGGTTGGACAGTTTCGTGTCCGTCTACAGCAAGCCCGTATTAAAGGGCGCCCCTAACTCTTAAAAATCCTCTCTCCGCCTTGAAGATTTTTGAAAACAAATTTACTGTTGTTTCACCAGGTAGGTGATATTAAATGGAGATCCATCGAAAACTCTCCCTTTGAACCTTACTAGTTGCCGACAATAATCTCTTTTGTGTGTTGTTCTTGATGATTCAATAGACTTAAGAGGTGTTAGCCTGTTAAGAACTAACCCCGGCAAGCTTTACGAGGTACGTCGTCTGCTACATCTCGATGAGCAGATCGGGAAATTTTCCCCGTGCCTTACATTGCCAATCGCTTAAGCTGTAAATTAATTTGAGGGTTTCGACGCTATTTACAACATGCCTGTCTACTTTCCTATAACTTGCTCAGTATGGGTGTGTCTCTTAAGTCTTGCGAGAAAATGCGAAAATTAGTCTAAATCCGACAGAAAAGTTTAGTCTTATACTTCTTTTGCTCATTTGCATAAATCATTAGCATTGGTTAATTACCATCGTTATTTGGTTCCTCGGCAATTAACAGTCGTTTATAATGTCAGAACAGTGTTTCGTACTTGACTGTCGGCAACTTCTAGTTAGACATTGCAGCATTGTTCCAAATAACCATTTTTGTTGGGGTCGCTATGGGTATGAATGAAGTTGCCTAGATATTAGACAAAGGAATTCAATGCCCTATATAGTTCAATAATCCCCAACTAAAGGATTAAGTAACCCCTCTGAGGTCAATCTAATTGGATTAGCATAAATTAAAGTTTTGGATGTAACTCCTTGAAGTATCACTTCCCTGGTCTCACTCACTACATTGTGAAAATTCACTTCGAATAGAGCGATATTTCACACACATGGAATGAAATATAGCTCTATTTGGAGTGAATTTTCACTCCACTCCGGGTGAATTTCACTCGTATTTAAGAATGATCATTCTGGACACTCTTTTTGGAGTGAATTACACTCTTTTGATTTTAGAGTGTACATATTAAAGTATCCTGTTCCTTGACTTGAGCCATCCCCTCTTCCTGTCAACGCCTTGTCTGGCTACCTGGTTCATAATAGTTCCCTATGAGCAGTTTCAGGTTTTTGTCTGATGGGAGAGAGTTTTACGAAGAACTTTAAAGTCCAGTTCTACTAAAAAATTTTCTGATTTTATTTTTGACTTTATTCAGGGATGGCGTCTACCAAAGATGAAATGGTTCCGATCAGAGGTATACAAAGTTTTTTTTACTCTTTTAGTTTTTTTTTTTTTTTCATTTTCCTCATGTACACTCTCAAAACAGTTAAGAAAAATAAGAACTCCTGACTTTTACATATATTAATGTACAAATTGCCTTTATTTGGTAAGATTTTTCTAAAAGGATAATTTCGAAATCAAATGAAATTAAATATGTATAAGTAATTTTACTTTACTACCCGTAAAATGTGTAACTTTAACAGTAATGTAGTGTAAATTTTTACTTCAAAGTTTGGAGTTATTATTCTACTTAAATTTGAAGCGTATTTTTGTGAGTGTGATTGATGAACATCAAGAATGTTTTGCAGGTAAGGGGCTGTTCAACAAAACTTGCTCACTTGCGAACAATTTTCAGAAGGACCGTAGGAATTTGCCCCTATGCAAATATTTCGTTTTGAGGCGGTAAATATGTGTGCAACAATTATGGACATAACATCATAAGTGTGCGAGAGTGGAGGAAGGCTTGTGCTACATCCTTTAATGTTCAGTCATTTCTACAGTTCGAGAAATTTGCATGAAGAGGGTCTCACTCTCTCTCTTATGTAGAACAGTCATTTAAGCAGTGTCACCCCCACCCCTCACACGGGCTCCGTCCTCTTCACCCAAAACGTGTGCACACTTTCATCATGGAAATGTAAAATTTGAATTCAGGAAACCTTCCAGAGGTCCTTCATTAGAAAAGAATTTGAATTTGGGTTAATGTAAGTAGCCTAATGCACTTATTCATATTCTTAATGCATAATGCCGTACTTCTATTCAAAATTTCACTTTTGCAGTCAGCTTCGTATATTTTCCCAATAGAACGCAACTCACGCCAGGATTATCGTCAAAACGGAGCTTGAACCCTGTCGTGTAATAGGATGGAATGCATATACACTCAGTGAGACGAGGTACGGTATGTTTCGAGGGCGATGAAACATAATTTCTAATTAGGAAAAGCTTACTACACACCATCCATCCCAGTGTGGTTGGTTTTTGTTTGAAGAGGGGAATAGCAAAGCGAATATTATTTTTCAAGTTATATTTGACAAGTATACAATTCATTTGACAGGATATCCAGAGTTAAAGCGTAATTTCACATTTTTCATCCAAACAGCAAAAACTTGTAACCATTCATACGAAGATGTTTTCGAGAAAAGTTGATATACTCAGCTCGTAGCCTTTGCAGAAACCACTGAATTTACTTTTTCAAAGAAAAGTCACTTTTTGCGAATTAAACATCAGCTTATTTCCATAAACAAGTAAAGCATGTAGTCATACTGTGCTAAACTCTGGGGACTCCTTTCATTAAGTTTAAGGAAAAATTGCGTTTAAATTGCTTCAATCGTTCGGGAGATTCCCCCATTTTTGAGAATCTAGTCTTCCGCCCGATTGGGAGAAAAATTAGTCATGGGTACTGCCACTTTGCCTATTTTACCCACAATTTCACGCATTCTGAATGTACATTTTCAGTGGTGAATGGTTTAAGAATTCCCTTGGAAAGATTATTGGAATGGAATTAAATATATATATATATATATATATATATATATATATTCAGTAGATGTTTTATCACAGCTACCGAAAAGCTACGTCCCAAACGGTGGTTCACCATGCTATTTTTGAGAAACACGCAAATTCTTGTGTCGTGTTCGTTCTTGCTTAACCTTGCCTATATTAGGCTAGTAAGCCTACATGTTGTGCTGCATAACTTTTCCCCCATTCGGGAGAAGTTTGGTTTTCTACCAAGCGGCAGAATCTCCCGGACTGTTCAACATGGCACGCACAGTAAGTATCTGCTGTCATTATTAAACCATTCAACCCCACCAAGAAACTCTGGCAATAGTTTTCCCCCAAAATATTACATATTTAGAGAACTATGAATATTGCAACCAAATTGGAAGTTTGGGTTAAAAAAACAATCATCACCTATAAAATAGTGAATTTCATTTGATGACAAACTGACCTCTTGAAAAAAAGGTGCCCTGCCAGGTAATTCTTGAATTACCTTTCATTCTATACCAACAGTAATTACTTTAAAGGTATGAACCATTTCTGTATCACAATTGCAATATTCCCCTCTAAAGGTGGTCACATTTGAAGGCATGAAGAATACCAATCGGAAGATCCGTGGTTCAATCCCTGGCCAGGTCGTAGTACGTTAGAATTGTATCAAAGAACAGTCTACAGAATTTCCATCTGGAGCTCATGATTCTAACCTGGAAAAATTTTAAATGTGATTCGAAGTCGAATTGAAAGCAGTCGACTGGAAGATGTATCCACAAACCCTTCCTGGTTTCTCCCACGTTCGTAGTGGTCGCTTCTCGTCAAGCCTGTAACGAAAGGAGGGGGATGGCGTCCCCTTGAAACATTATCGTCCTAAAAAAATTTAAAAAAGTCATTACTTAAATGCATTTTAAAGTAGATCTCGCCCCCCCCCCCAAATCAAAATTTCGCCAGATGAAAGCTGTCTCGCCCTTTTTCAGCACCGTTTCTGGCTATTGGCCTTCTCTTCCTGATACAATTACTGCCCTGAAGACGCCACCATCTAAACCCCTGACCGCTACCCACCCACAAAAAGGTGCCTCTGCGTGAATTTATACACTTTTACATCGAGTACGCCTACGTCACTTCTTTCTTACTAATGCATGGTTTGAATCTTTAGGAACAGTGTAGTTCTTGCTAAGAAGCAGAAGAATTTTAATAGATCCACGTGATACGGTATTTTCAATAGGCATAAGTGTAGTCCTTACCACATTGCAGCAATGTGAAGCGGTTTCTATGCAGTCTTTTTTTTGTCTATGAGGGTGTATTCATGTATATATCTTAAGGCTGCCCTTTACATCACATGGACTACTTTAAACTAAAAAGAGTCATGTCACTCTTTCAGGAGAGACTTCCGAAGACTAATGGCTAAAGAACGCGGTAGTCCAGAATCTGTGCCACAGGACATCCGGTATACAACATTTGAAGTGAATATTTTGGTACGTATACGTATTGATACTTGTATAAATCCTTTCGTCGTCCGATCATTTGCCCCTCTGTGTATGTTTGTCTGTCTGTCTGTCCTTCTGTCTGTCTGTCTGTCTCTTTGTCTGCCTGTCTGTCCGTCTGCCTGTGAACCCGTCCTTTTTGTTCTTTCCTCTCTTTCACTTGTACACATCATCTCCATTTTCTACAGGATTCGGCATTCTATCGACCGATTGACACTCCTCATTCATCATTCAGCTATACTGAGCGCTAATACCACCCGTATGTCAGTATGTTAAAAAGGAGAAGCTGGTTTAAAGAGAAAATGCAGTCCCCCCCCCCTCTACTTTAATTAGTGTACCACGTAATCTTAATTCAGGAATGGCTCCTTTCAATCACGTAACAGTATTTTTTGTTACTTATTTGTAAAATTCATGCAGAAAAACTTCTTGATTTATTAGTAACATTCAAAGTTTTATGCAGAAACATCATGAAAAATACTTGTGAGTAAAATAAGAGGAGATCTGTTAGATTTAACAGATTTTTGTAAATTAACTTGTGGCAACCGTGACTGCTTTCAATATGTTAACATTTATTTGTAACAACAACAATACTAAAAGAGTGCAACAGTTTTGACAATAAACCTTCACAGAAATGCGGTCAATATGATGATGTGATCGATCCGTGGGGAGGATGAGATACAGTATTGTAGTTAGGCCTACTTTGCCAGATGAGCTATGCATGACAATGCCAGTCGAAATAGCAACCGATGCCATGGTAACAATTTATGTTCTCTTGTTACTAATGTTAGGGCCTAACACATGTTGGGGTACCTTAGGGTGAACATATGTACGTTTGTTTGTGGTAGGGGTGTGAGAACCGCGTGTTTGGTCTAGTGGTTAGAGCATCCGCCTCTCACGCGGGAGGCCGGGACTCGATTCCCAGGTCGAGTCATACCAAAGACTTTAAAAATGGAACCTTCTGCCGTTGTGCGTGATGCTCCGCATAAGCAACGGAGTAAGGGAAAACAAGCTAGTGAGCCACAACTGGAAAAAAGGCCATGGCCGGCTCGACTTGAACCGGTTGGTTGTAAACTGAGCCGTTAAACCTCATCTAACAAATCATCTATCAAAGTAGGGGCGTGAGTTGGTGGTGTGTCAGTTTGTGGTTGTGTAAGGCCAACTTCGTGGGTTAGTTAGTTAGATGAGGTTTAACGGCCCAGTTTCCAACCAATTGGTTCAAACTTCGTTGGAAGGTACCCAAAGTGTAACACGTGTGTCTGACGTACTACATGAAAATTGTATTTTGGTTATAATTCCAAGATGAAAATTTGCATTGACATTAAACTTCCCGCATATAATGAAGATGCATAGTTCCACCACCAAAATATGTGGTTCAAAGGTCAAAGGTCAAATCCATTCTTTTAAATGAAAATTTGTGTCAAAAAATTCTCCTTGTGAGCTAAACCGATTCTCTTTACACTTGGTGGGAAGGTACCACAGGGTGGAAAATTGAGCCTTGCAGACACCCAGAAGTAAAGGTAAAAGGTCAGACAAATTAAAAACCCACTCTACTACCCTTTCAGCAAACATTCTGCTAGAAGCTGGATACAGATCCAATTTTGTCGTTAATAAGTTTTCGATGTCCAAGGATCCAAGGATATTCATAATTTTTTGACAATTTACTTTCTTTTACAGTCTCCATCCATCTATGAGGCTGTAGTGAGAATTCCTGACAATGGCTGGGCATGCTTCTTTGTTGAGGTAAGTTTCTGTGATGAATTTCTTTGCCCAGGTCCATATCTGCTAGTAGATCCATTTTTGAAGCTTTAAACTGCTTTCAAGCCCGAAGCCCATGAGAGGCCAGAGGTGACGCCCAAATTAATTTGCCCCATAGAAGATTTAAGTTAAATTACCATTGGCTGGATAAATTACATGCCACCCAGGTAAAAAGTATTTCTTTCCCTGGAAGCTACTCCTAGTTCGTAGCTAGGAATTCTAAAGCAGGGGGCACCGAAGACTTTTTTTGTAGCCAGTGGTGCCGCCAATTGATGACAGTTTGCAGGAACCACAGGGAATGATATCTCAAGCCCACTACAGGTAGCTTAGAGAAGTCGGTTGCATGTGTGCACGTGCGCGCGAAACGCACAAAAATTTTCCTTCCCTGATGGCAATTTCCCCTTTTTCTTGGGATACAGAGACGTAGGAAGTCTCCACAAATGAACGGAACAATGGTATAATCATGCTTCAGCTACGCAAGAGCAGGTGAAGAGTAGGATGCTTTCCGAATGGTGAGGGGATATGGGCTACCAAGAGGCCCTGGTGAGGTCCAGTATAATTTTGGTAGGATTTAGAAGAAAAATCCCTGAAATGTCTGAGGCATTAACGAAATGGCAACGCTAGCGTGGAGCTTTGAGGCTAACCATCCGAATGGCACTGAGACCATACCAAGCTCTTCACATCGCAGTTCACAATTTAGTTCCAAATTACCGTATTTTTACCTGAATACCTGAACAGCTTACAATAGAAGAAAGAAAGAAGGTATAATTAAAGGGTAAAAAGACAAATTATGATTTGGAACGATTATTCTTTGTAAATGTGTTGAATAAAAAATACGGTCACCATGGGCCGAAAAAATGTATTGAATATCTTTATTGTGGTAGGAGTAAAGTAGACTTCAAATCATATAATCAACTCGTTACGAATGTTACTCCAGGTTCAGACTGCGTCATAAAAATCCTTTGATACCCGGTCTCTTACTTTGAGTGTTCACCTTTGACCAGAACTGTTCACTGGTATTTTTGCGCTAATAATGTTCATAAGTCATATATCATCGATTGTGATGATTGCGCGGGAAGCGCTCCGAAACTTTGCATGAAAATCATTGACCATGGTGAAACCTGAATGCAGGCTCAGCTCAGCTAAGGGATGGGCAGCAGCACAAAGTTCCGACAAATGCGATGGGTTACCGAAAGACGAATGGCGAAAGCAAAATTTGGGTGTTCCTATTAAAAGAAAATTCAGAAATGGTATTTCTTTTTAACGAAAGATGGAAAAACTTTAGGTATCTCCAAAACTAGGCAGGGAGCGGGATACTAGCCCTAATAATTTACATACCACTCTCTTTACAAAAAGCCCTCATTAGTCAGCATTACTCCCGGTATCCTCCTCTTAGACATGTTTCGGTGGTCCTGATTGTCCTAAGCCTCTAAGAAATTGCATATGGCATCTTGTTGAAAGGCCTTGGCTCTGCGGCAAGTTGTGCCCTTGATATGATGCTATATGAAGAGGCAGTGGCGGAGCTACCATATGGTCAGAAGGGGCGGTCGTAAGGAATTACGATGGCGGTGACTGTGAAGTGCTAGTCAGCAAGCTTCACCGGTAAATCGGACGGCATGTCCGACCCCTGAGGAAGTTTTTATTTGTCTGTACCTCTCAGGGTTGGCGTCAAGATTTGCCCGACAGGGAGGCGGAGGAAGCTACAAGACAGGTGGAGCGATCGACCGGTGGCTTTGACAGACGTGGCGGGTTGCTGGTTGGATGGCAAATGAACTGTTTGAAAAATGTGGGTTTTTATTGGAAAAATTTAAAAATTTATGGCGTTATCGAGGGAAATTTCCTTGAGAGCCTTCCTTGAGAGCAAAATCATAGGGATTCCATGCTTTTTCACAGTTAAAGAGGCTCACCGATGAAATAAGAAAATTTCTCCGACGGGAGGTATGGTCCCTCACTTGGCGCCACCACTTTTACTTCTATGGATTCAGAAGAAATACCTGTATTCAAGGGAATAGTTGAAAAGGGAGTTTTGTTGGAAAATATGGACATATACGGGGATAAAAGTGGGTATGCAAATCTGCCTCCATCCGAAACAAAGAAAAAATAGCCATCGATTATCCAACACTTATTCCTGACTATTGCGACCCAGAAATTTGGTTCAGGTAATTCTTTGTACACCATCTTCGGTTTTCCTTTTTTCGTCAGACCCAGTACGCTACCCCTGACAACAAGATAATTTCGACGACAACAGAAGTTCACATTGTTCCGTCAACCTATCCCACCAAGACCTGCAACGGAGCTGAGTGTATCAGTGATCTTGTCTAGCCAGCTAGATCCATAATTGATCGCAGCTTTCTTTTACGGCAAATTTATGGAACGCCGTTCGAGCGAAAATTAAGGTGTCAGTGTATGTTCTGAGCTCTCTATAGCGATTCCCCAAATGACGACATTAGCGATCACCAACATGTGTGTGGGGAGGGGGGCACTTGATGTATGTTTATCGTGATGCCCATTCGGGGCAGTACTATCATGAAAGAAGTCTGAGGAGTAAAATGGGATCATTCCGATGACGAAATTTCTCGAGGTGTAGTGGTGTCAGAAAATAACTATATTTTAGCAGAATTACAGAAAACAGACATCGAAAAGCCGAGTATGCCTTTAAAAATAAAACGTGAAATGAATCCACCACTAATTTGATATATATTTCTAGTTCTCTCATTATTCATCTACATGAAGGAAATTTACAACTTGTCTAAGAGAGGTAACAACAATGTACAACTTTGGTATCTGGGAATTTCTAGTAACACAACATTTAGATTATTTTTAAAGTTTATTGTATTTATTACACAAAAAAAAACTGATAGGGAATTACAAGTATATAGAATGATCTTTTGGTAATGTTTCACAGAACACAAAATGTGAGTTTTCATCAAAACCCTTACCCACTCCAAAATACATGAAAACTTTGAACTTTCAAGGTTTGAAAAAAAAGGCATTTATGATGAATATGGTTGACCTATACTATCAAGGTCAAACAGCAGTGAATATGGTCAAGAAGAAATGTAACTCGTAGGAGTGGAAAGAGGCAAAGAACTTAATCTTGACCCCTCATGCAGGGCATCCAGAGCTACACTGGGCCCAAAGAAACATCCTACCCCAGGACTCATCATTCATAAACTAGGATACTATAAAGCCGAACGCACACGAACGACAGAAAACTCGAAACACAAGGCAGAAAACACGCTTTGTGCTTTGTTTCACGAAACAAGCACTGCTTGATTCGCGAAACAAGTGTTTAGCTAAACATGTGTTTCGGAGGAAAACGCTAATTTTGGTTTTCGTCCAACCCACACGGACGTCAGCGCAAAACGTGTTTTCTGTTTTGTGTTTCGCGTTTCTTTCGTCCGTGTGCGCTCGGCTTTAAGGTACACTTATTCAAATGAGGGTGACTGCAGTTTCCCTTAAAACAGACAACATAAGCTGAACGCACACGGACGACAGAAAACGCGAGACACGAGGCAGAAAACACGTTTCGTGTTTTCGCGAAACGTTTCACGAATCAAGCACTGCTTGATTCACGAAACAAGTGTTTAGCTAAACATGTGTTTCGGAGGAAAACGCTAATTTTGGTTTTCGTCCAACACACACGGACGTCAGCGCAAAACGTGTTTTCTGTTTTGTGTTTCGCGTTTCTGTTGTCCGTGTGCGTTCGGCTGTAGGTAATCCATTTCCCCCAAGTGGTTTAATCTTAAAGTCATTATATCAATAAAAAGAGTTATTAGACTGAGCCTAAGGGTTAATGGAATTGAAATGTTGTAACAAAATATGTTAGAACCCTCAAATCATCTTAATTTCAGACTGGTGTTTATTTACAATAACAGGAAAACACCCCCTAGAAAAATTAACAATTACCATTGCTTCAATGCATTTAAGTGTATCTCAGCCCCTGGAAGCTATCTTGCTAACCCACCCCCTACAGGATCCCCTTTCAGTACTTTGTCTAGCTACAGGCCTGACACTAGGTATATAGCTACATTATTTCCCTTTGATATTCTTTAAAAGTGTTAAATCATTACAAGATACACGTTAAAGAAACAAATTCACCTAAAACATATGAACATCACATTGTTGATTTACAATCTTATGTACATTAGCGAGAAAAATATACTATCTGACAACTCCCATCTTATGATCTACTAGATTCGACCTAAAATATATTATTACATTTTTATATAATCTGCCACCAAAACTTTCACAATATTTCAGAACTAAGAAAAGAGTACTTGACTAATAGTAGTACAATCATAAAACATTTGAACACGACTGAAAACATGCTATACATCATTACCTTAAGGGTAATTCTCCTCATCCCTGACATTGGAATTCTCCCAACTAAGTTACTTGTAGCTCCTCCCAGAACTGTATGAAGATCCTTCTTGTGCAGATACAAAGCTTCTTTATTGCATAAGGCCATGTCCTGTGAGCACTCTTTCTGCATTAGGTGGAATGTGAGCTACTCTGCATCTTCTGAATTTTCAAACTACGATGTCAACCAAAGAGCAGTCACCAATTGAGAATTTTGATACCCCTACATCAAAATTGAAGTTTTGGGTGATGAGCGTCTCTCTTTAAGTATCATTAGTTTTGGAACAATTGCTTAGTATGTCCTACCGTAGCATAGTGGTTCACCTGCTGAACACAAATGTTTCACAAGTGTGCAGATCTCAATCATGCCCAACGTAGATGGACTTTCTCTGGGACCCAGGCCCCTAGCCAAGGGGGCAAATCCCCCCTGAAAATTTTTTTGTTCCCCTAGACAAGTTTCAAGTTGCCATTGACTTAATATATTTTTTCACATTTGGCCCCTGAAATTTTTTTCGTGCCCCTGGAAGCCACCCTCCTCCTTCAGAACCTTGTCTGGCTATGGGCCTGCTGAGACCTCTCACTTTCCTCCCAGTTGGCACAGGGGGCCATCCAAATCGGTTGTCCAGCCAAAGGAGTGAATGGCAGACTGAACCACTTTAAGAAATCAGTAAAATAGTTTATCTTCACTTTGTTTTTATGTGTTTAGTGAAGAGCAATATTCACTTTTGACCAAGAAAACAACTCAAAAATTATTATCCCGACATTTTGGTACTAACCATAATTATTCTGAAATTGATTCTGTGTAAGTAACCTCCCTGGGAGTGTCTTTGGCAACCTTTCAACTACAATACATGGGACGTCAAACAGAAGATCAAGCATGAAGGAAAAAAGGACAAATTTTCATTGATTTCAGATTTGTTCAAGGTAAACTACTTTGAATGAGAAGGAAAATGTTATCACAAAAAAAAAAAAAAAAAAAAAAAAAAAAAAAAACTAAAACCTAAAAACTCAAGAAGGCCAATTTACTAATTTTTCATAAGAAATTGTCCTGCTGGAATAAAACAAATATCACCCCTTGTACCCTAAATTTTTCACAACTTATTCTTTTATCACCCTTTCAAATAAAAAATGTTTGCCACTTCTGTTCTTCTCTGTCACTGGACCTGTAAGGTGTGTTTACTGTCATGAGTATGAGCACAAAATTGCACTTTTCTGGTTGTGAGTACAAGTACCAGATTTGTAGTTTTAGTACACAACCATGAGTACAAGTGTATTGTCTATGGCTGCAAGCATAAACCTGTGAGTACAATATCATGCATACAAGCACAAATGTGGTGGGTCTGCCTTCAGAGTATGAGTACACATCTTTGTTCAAGTGTACAAGTGAAAAATTTTGCACTTACACCTATGCATTACTTTTAGAATCTGAGTACACATGTGTGAGTACAAATCCATTCTCACAAGAATGAGTACCAAATTTTGCATTAGCAGCTGTGAAATCTCCTGGGATAAGTATGTGTAAAAATCCATTTTTTTAAAGTGCATAATTTAATGCTAACACCACTGCCCAACTTTAAGACTTTGTGAGTACACATGTGAGTACAAATCTATTGTAACAAGGATGAGTACCAAATTTTGTATTAGCAGCAGTGAAATCTGTTGGGACAAGTACACGTACAAATCAACTCTGGTGAGTAAAAGTGAAAAATTTTTTGCTAACACAAGTACCTAACTTTAAGAATCTGTAAGCATTCATGTGAGTAAAAATTTATTCTTACAAGAATGAGTATCAAATTTTGCACTTAATATCAGCAGTGAAATCTGTTGGGACAAGTACACGTACAAATCAACTTATAAAAGTGCAAAATGTTTTGCTAACACCAGTAACTAACTTTAAGAATCTGTGAGTACACATGTAAGTACAAATTCATTCTTACAAGCATGAGTACCAAATTTTCCATTAGCAGGAGTGAAATCTGTTGTGACAAGTATGGGCACAATCCATTCACATGAGTGCAAGTACAAAATGCTGCACTGACACAACTGCCTCAAACTTTAAGGATCTGAAAGCACAAGCACTGAGTACAAATCCAGTCTCATGAGTACTAAGTTCAAACTTTTGCAATGGTATCAATGCCTACTCAACTTTTGAAATCTGTGAGTACAAGTTAAAGTACAAATCTGTTTTCACAAAAAAAGGTAAATATACCTTCAAGCCTGAGTTCCTACATACAAATATGATAATAAGTACATTCTATTTCAAAATTTTAACACAGTGTGCACCTTATAAAGAGACAGAATATTTCAGCTTGATTTAAAGACCTGTAATTTTTCAAGATACCCTTTTATCATTCTAAAATTCAAAGTGCTTATCCCAATATACACAACAAATTTGTCTATCAACTGTTCAAAATGAAATCTTTATTTTACAAACTCTATGAGTTCCAAACCAACTAGGTCTCTTTATCTGTACTTCTCCAGTACTAAAACAATAAACCTGATTTTACATTCCCTGCCACCAAAATCAGAATTTTTTTTTTGTCAACTACAAAATAATACAAGCAATAATCACATCTATTCATGACAAAACTGAAATTTACATTTATGACTGCCAAATCTCATTCCACAAATCTCAATACATCTAGTGTTGTACCGATACTGCAAGAAGTCGATATTACCAGTACCATATCTGTGGAGGAACTCAAAATATCTTACCAAGTAAAAACAACATATTAAATCTCTTACAACTTTAAAGTTGTAAATACTTTTGCTAGAGGGGTCAAGAAAACTATTGTACTTTTTTGTATACCAGTTACGAACATACCTGCTGACACCGGAATACCAGGAAATGAAATATAGATGTTTTCCAAATAACAATTACAAAGGATTAAGGGACAGAGTTTTGGTGTGCATTGTTTTTTGCCACATATAGTTAAAACACCACAACTCTATCCCATGAATCTTTGCAATTGCTACTGGGAATAGGGTCTATTGTGAAAGTCAGGTAAAGGTGCACCATGATGATTTTGTGGTTCTGTGCCTAGTATGCACAAAGGTCCATTTGAATCACATTATGATTTGAGAAAGAAAGACTGTACAAGTATTGATTTTTCAGCATGTTGCACAGGATAAATGAAGACATTGAAAAGGTGTGAAAAATGATGGCAACATTTTCTTTCCCAGTGGTGGCTGCCTTATTTCCTAATGTATACTTATTTTAAGTATAAACATTTTCTGAAAATCAGAATATCCAGACTTTCATGGATTTGAAAACTTAGAAAATGGAATGGTTTCTCTCAAAAAAGTTTGCAAGTAAGTATGATGGAAATGCATGGTCTTACGGATGATGCTGGTGTGCTTTTTATAGTTATTTGTGCAACTCTAATCATTGACTTAACTTGTATAAATTTGATAGCAGGGATTGCCCAGCCTTGCCTGTCAAAAAAATTCACTTGGCAATATCTAAAAATTGTGAATCCTGCCTAGAGCTACCTTCATCTGACACAGGCAAATCTCTGATACAATATACAGCATTCCCTCCCTTTAGACCCAGGCCCAGAGTGGCGATAAACATACCCTGAACCCATGGGCACATCCTTTTATTGCAAGTCACACATATGACTAACACACCCATTAGGAAAAACCTCACTCTAAGGCATTGTAACTATGTGCTGGATGAACGACATCACAGTATAAGAGTCTGTGTTGAGCAACATATTTAAACAAGGGTGTCATTTGTGAAGGACTGGCTTCTTTTGCTCAGATGAATTGGACTATTAAAGTAATGCTCTAATAACATGATGCATTCTTTTCCTATTGATAGTTTGTCCTCTTCTCTCTTTGCTTGGTTGCAAGAATGACATTAACAAACATCAGAGAAAAAGCTGACCACACAGATTGCTCTTTTTGCCTCTAAAATCAGTAGCCCAGCTGATGACAAAGTCAGTTGTGCAACAAACTGAAGCGCCCTCGGGAAGACCAGTTCACTAGCCGCCTTTGCTTGTTTGATTTGCTTCTCTAGTTTGCTCTCAGACCTCAGTGCATTTACAGGACAAACACAGACCCACATCTCTGTGTGGATCAACTCTCTCAGTGTTTACCTTGTGGTCTCTTGGAGCATGCTTGAATAACTTAAAAAGGTCTTTCTTTTACTGGGCTGATGGGTGAAATTCCTGATAAGGAAGGACATGCATAATGTACACAAGATCTGTTACTAGCGTGGATTTTTGAATGCACAAAGTATCACCCTCATGATGTAAGATATTCACAATTAAACAGGCCCAGAAATGTTAGGGAGTTATAATTTCAAAAGTTTACAAACACATTGCAACTCATGAGCAAATCAGTTAAAGTTTGCTCCAAGTGATTATCAAAGAACTTAAGTGCTTGCAATATCCCATTCCATTATTGAACTAGATCAATTTAAAATAAAAATGCTCTGAAATGACCTCTTCAAAAGATACTTGCAAGCCTCATTTTCATCTATACCTGTGTGCAACTAATTTAAAAGAAAAATCCTGCTTCTAAAAGAGGCAAATATTTTGTTAAAAAGTGGAGAGAAAGGGGGTGTGCGGAAAGGATGGTGGGGGATATTACAGGTCTCAAAGTACAATTTCCTTTGCAAAAAGAACGAAGTCTAATACCAGCATCTCCAAACAAAAAGGGGGGGGGAGAATGGAATATATCCTCCCCATCACCCTAGGATTTCTGCCTGTTTTCTAACAACCTTTAGTCTCTTTCTATCAATCTGATTTACAGTTAATGGAACATGAATGATGCATGAACTGCTGTGATATTAAGTATGTTTCTGCTTTTAAGAAAAAATGGATTATCTATAAATTTATTTATGTATTATTACATAAATCCTTCCAAATAAACCCTTACCACTACAACTACCAGTTCACAAGACTCATGAAATCACTCTCGACAGAATTTTTACACAGTTCACACTCCTACAACACTAATTAATTATAGTTTTCTTGAATATATCCACATGACATTTCTCTCTTGCTAGTCTTTCTCACATTCCTCTGAAACAGAAAAGATTTAACTTATCAAATTAAACATGGGAGACTTAATCTGAAAAGTCCATCTACACTGCAGCATTAGCCAGGTAGTCTTCCTCAAACGAATCACTTCCCATGGCATAAATAGGCTTTGAAGACCTCTGCAGAAGACTTTTCACTGATGGGCGATCATGAGGACTCCAAGAGAGGCACCGGTGTAAGACACCTCTGCAAGACTCTGGACATTCGTCAGGGACATGCGGGGGCCTCTTCTCTGACAGTATCTGCATGAATAAACCAAGGTAAAGTTGTCACATACCAGCATGGTATCGTGATTGCATCACTTGAAAAGGCTATCAAATGGACCCAGGTGGCAGAAAAGGATCAAAATTCTCAAAAAAAAAAGGAAAAAAAGTACAATTTTGGAGACAAAAAGTAGAAGTTTTGTAAGTTATCAGGAGTGATTTTCATTCACCAATGTTATCACCTTTCTATGACTCTCTCAGACTACTTTTTAACAAATTTTAAAAGCAGGTTAATACCTGTATACCATTGTATGGGAAGTTAAACAAAATAGTTTCAAGTAGAATTTCCAGAAAAAAGTAGGGGTAAAAAGTTGCCTCAAACAGTACAATGAATTATGATAAGAAGTCATATGATAGCCTGATTGAAACATACTGAATTTACCTTGACATACTAATACAGACCTGCCAACATTTGAAAACTAGAAATAGCAACACAAAGGTACAAAGTCAGAGAATCGACTGGTCTGGGGGAGGAGTCTGAGGGGAGGGAGTGTTGAAATTTTTTGAAGTTTAAATACCCTTAAATGGAAATATGGTGGCACATTTAAAGAATGTGTATCAAATTTTCAAGGAAAAATTACAAATTGTGCAGGCTATGTTATAAACTAGAGCAGCAATGATGCTCTGGCTCACACAAATGTGTCATGTCATCAAAATTGGCAATCATGTAAACATTCACAACTCACATTTTTCCTCTTACTGTAGTCTGAATTACCACTAAAAATGTTAGAACACTCAAAATGAATTTAGAAAAAGGAATGAGCATGCCAAAACAGATTTTCAGGGCTAGACCTTCTCCGAATATAAATCTTATGGTACAGATTCCTCAAACAATAAGCATAATAAAACACATAGTGCTGCTGCACAATGCCACTATTTAATTTTGGACACATGTGCAAAGCCTGCAATTTTGTTCAAGCAACCACTTCAGTTCTGCTTTATGATGGCGAGTGATGTTTTGAACTTTTGGTCTGTCTATAATATTTACGAAATGTTCTTTTGTTAGAATTGAGCATTGAGCTATATTTGCCATCAGGTTCACAACTTAAGCTAGCCACACACTACATGACTTTGCACACAGCTACTCAACTCAATCGTCGGGTCTCCAACAGTCGTGTAGTGTGCGTGAGTTTACGACTGCGACTGGTGGTTTTAAGACCACTTTTAACTTGCACTGCCTTCAGTCCGGAAGAACCAACATGTTAGTTCTTCACGACTTAAAACTGGGAGAGGGGTGTAAGGGGAGGAGGACACTTGTCCTCCTGTTACGTACTGGTCTATAATCAATATGAATGAAAATGTTTAAATTCGCCTAGGTCCCTTTGGCAAAGTTTAATAAAATCCTAATTCAGAGTTCCCATTGGATAGAATCGGTAGGCTTTTATGCATGAAATCCTGTCAGAATTTATGAAACGGGCTTTTAAAAGAAAGGCTCTATCCTATATTTCTGTAGTCCCTATGTAAAGATCAAAATAACTTATGTTGCAAGGGAATTTCTTGCACTATTTTGGGGTGAGAGCCTAAAATCAGATCCTTCCTATTTTTTGCTATGTAGGGACTCACAAATCAGAGCAGTTCTGATTAAATTGAAACAGTTGGCAGGTCTGCTAATAACCCTTTCCCAAAACTGGGGTATAGGTTTTATCTTGAGATTTTCAAAGTAGCATATACTATACTCACAATATTTCTAGCGTCACTCCAACTTAAATGTCGCAGGGGATTATGAGGTACCATCTTTGTGATTAGCTGGTACATCAAGATACCACATCCCCACACATCAGCTGCGAAGCCAACCTTTTCCTTTTGAAGAATCTGACAAATGAAAACAAGCACACTTCATCATAGAGTCTGTCTTGCCTACTTAATACCTCAACATAACCCACACCCTGAAAAATACTTCACACCCCCTGAAGTTATCTTGCCCCCTTCAGTAACTTGTCCAGCTACAAAACTGTGGTGGAAATTTTGCAATTTTTGAACTTGGTGTTTTTGTACCATTGAATGCAACTCGACATTTATAACGTAACATATGACAAAATTACTTCTATGCAAGAACAAGGATTTACCTCTGGAGCTGAAATAAATGGTGATAATATCTCTTGCAGGGTCTCGTCTACTGGAATGGAGTTAGCGCCCTCTGGTATAAGGGTCAATGAACCCTGACTGATGAGCAAACATGCTTGCTTCCCATCTGATTTGACTAAAATGTTGTCAACTGAAAGAAAGTAAAGAGCGATGCCTTTATATGCTGAACAATCTGCAAGGTATTTTCATCAAAATATAACATCAAAGGGTTTCCACATTCTTGTAAAAGGCTTAGAAGGTGGGAGGGGGGCGGGGTAAAAAGCTGCCTAAGGCTTTCCCATCAAAAATGACCTTCAAAATTAAAAAGACCCCAAACTTGAATCAAATTTTTCATTGGAACAAAGGTGAAATTATGGGGGAGCCACTGAGGAGCCATGAGGTTCTTGTAATTACCTGCTAGACAAGTACCAAGAAATCCCCATACAAATGCTACTAAGAGACACATTTTACTTGAAGTTGCTCCTGGTATTCCACAATTCCTTTAGTATTACATGCTTGGCTGCGATTGGTTATCTTTCTTGGTAAACCTAAAGTAGCCTTTGATTCCACTAACAAACCAGCCGGGAACAGAGAGGCTTGTGTTGAACTTAAATTGGCTCCAAGTTCAACTGCCCTTAATCACATCCTTGAATTTTTAGAAATGCACTTGATTCCCTCATTCATAAAGTATCTGCTAACAAGCATTATATAATACAACTTCCGAGCTCCAAAGCTCAATGAAACATATACACCATTGTGATAAAATCTGTTTACAAGTTTGATAACAGTGACACAGATACTTCTGAACTACAAACAACCTGACCCACCATTACAATGAGCAAGCAGTGTTGTAGTGTGAGTACAGGACCATGAGTAAGGGTACGGGTACCAGGTCATGAGTATGGGTACGGGTACCAGGTCATGAGTATGGGTAC
>WURT03249377.1:0-16540 GCA_009936505.3 Holothuria glaberrima | reverse complement strand
GGACAGGATGACACCGTAGGAGTTCTCACCTGAGAAAAATATTTGTTGTCTTAATTGGAATTGGGTAATCTCTGATGCAATTCATAGGTCAAAGAGGCCCAATACTGCCCATAAAAATTTAGGTCTATGCTCAAAATTTCACCGGAATGACACCCAAAAGATAATTAGCAGACCGGATGACACTGCATGAATTCTCACCTGAGAGATATATTTCTTGTCTTTGTTGGAATTGAATAAAGTCTTCTTGCACTTTGACTTATTGATGGGTTTTGGAGTGGTCTTCTGTTGGCAAACATAGAGAGAGGAAATTAGGAAGACTAATTGAAATAATGATCAGGCTAAGAAAATAAAACAGTTATTGGCTGTCTTCCAAAGTAAAATACAAATCACAGCAGGTGTGTAAAATATTTGTATGCCAAGAAAAACCAAAAACCAAGAAAAATGTACAAATTTAACCACAATATATTCTTTAACTCTGGTTTAAAGGATTATGAAATTATACCTGTTACTCCACAATTAAAAGTCTAATGTCTCATGAGATAATATCTAAAACCCATTTCTTTTAAAGACTATACAGCATTGTCAAAACTGCTCCTTTGTCTTTTGGTAAGTTCCTTTGCTTTAAATAAATATTCACCACAGTGGATTTCAAAAAACCTGCGAAAAACTTAGTAATATTTCATGCTCTGACTGTATACAAAAATATGTTGAAATCTGCCTCATTCATATAGTTGACTCACAAGCTGTCCGTCACACCATATTCATGACTCTAGCCATATTCATGACTCTAGCCAACCAACTTTGTGAATATTACATTTTGTTACTCCAAAAGAATATGCTGTGTGATGGACACAAGTCATATAATAGGTTTCATAAAGAGTGAGTTCTCCCTCTTCTCACAGGTCAAATGCCCTGGTCTTTTTTGTATTCATATTGAATGTTTTCTGTGGTCTGAAACCTCAAGAGTTAAGTTTTTTTTTTCTTTCTTTTTTTAAATGTTGTGTCTAATTATCCACATTTTAGACTTCAACATCATTCAGATGAAAACAAACAAAACAGCATCTGTATCCATGGGAGAGAAAGCCTTTGTTATTAAAGACAGAAGGAAGTATCATCTTCCAGTGGCATGGAACAAGTGTTGTCACTTGACAGTACTTTGTAGCAAGCCATTTGATTAGTCTTTAGTACCCTGACAACCTTCAGTGGTTGATAAAGATTCAGTGAGAGTAGACTACAAGCCACCAACAAATGTGCATATATTTGGAAGGATAACAGCTTTTAAGTTAAACAGTGGTTGGACATAATTTTTTTTTTAAAGTGATTCCTTCACAGTTGTGTCTGAGTGAAAATGTAAGTTTCTGTGATTTTCTTTATATTCCAATTTTCTTAATAGCTTCCATTATTTTCTGTTTTTCCATGTTACAGAATAACTACCTACTCTAACTTCATTGTAAAAAGTAATTGTTAAAGCTATCTGTATGGACACAGCTTATGCACTTCTACATCTTATCACTGTAAATATGTAAGAATACCTCAAACTCTGGCTTTCTCACTTACGGTCATTTTCACATGTCCTTCCCCAATGACACATGAAAACTGGTCAATGAACTTTACAATTTTATATTTTAAAGACTTCAAAAAGATCACATAAAGTGCAATGAACTCCTTCTCTTACCTTTACATTGGCAGCCTGTTTCCTCTGTTTGTGTGGTCTCATGTTTGATACAGTTCCTGCATTCTTTGGTGTCACTTCAGGTAATGTCGACTGATTCTGACGTTTCCTTTGTGGCCTAGGTGCTATGCGAGCCAGGAATTGGAAAATCAAAGGGTCCTTATGAAGACGTAAATATATTACCTATGTGAACTTAGAGGGCAGTTTACAACAATAAAAACATTAACAATTAATGTATTCTTTGCAGAGCAGACAGACAAGGTCATGTTCAATTATAGTTTTGAAAGGTCATGGACACTTAAATTTATGTACTTTGGTTTCTAAGGATATTAAGATCCTCAGGCTCAGAATGGAGATACAGAATGAGAGAAAGAGAGAGTGATCCACAGGCTGTCAAGTGAATCTAGGTGAAAAAGTATGATAAAGTAGTGTAAAAATTCCCAATAAACCTGGAAAAATGGAGGATTTTAAAGATCAAATTAGGGCAAAAAAGGACTTTTGCAGGCTTTCATTCATTTTTACTCAGCAATGTTGACAGAAACATAATGATTCTTTCAAACATTTTTTGATGACTTAAAATGCTATTCTATGCACTGCTTTGTGTAAAAAAATTAAAAGATTGAAGAAAAAAGTAAAGTTGAATACAGTAGAACTTTCAGGACTAAACAGGATAAGTAACAGGGAAGGTTCAAAAAGTAGAGGATAGTAGGTCAAGAAAGAGTCACTGGAAAACCTAGACCCAGTGTCAGTGACTAGTGATGGACCAATTATCAGTTTTCACCATCGGTATCGGCCTATACTCCTTATTTTTGTCATGTATCGGTATCAGTAAAATTTATAGTTAAAGTCCATATTACCCTACTGATATTTATCTTCCTATATGTCATGAAAAATGATACACAATTTGAGGTATTTTGAATGCAAGTTTCTATATTTTACCTCTTCAAGATGAAACAAAATATAATTGTGGTGCCTGGTAGCCTATGGTTAGTATGCAGAATGTCCATTTCCCAAGTATTTGCATCAGATCGGTATCAGCTGATATTGAGAACTAAATAATCAGTATCAGTAATATCCAGGGCTCCTCACTTATTTCAAACTCACTTGCCAAGTCGGGCAAGCAACCACTGGAAAAACTTGCCCTGGCATTTTTTTACTTGCCCCTTGTTGTAGGGCAGACAAAATTTTGATTCCCGACATGGTTGTTAACAGTCACACAGGTGACAACAATCCTTAAAGTTCTTAACAATTATTGAATTCCAAACTTCTCCCATCTTTAAGTTGAAAAGTTTTTCCACATTTACAGTACTAAACTGTTTTTAATTTAAGGGTTCTCATACCAAGGGTGTGGGGTCTCTCAACTTTTCAAGAGTGGTGTGATTTGTGACATTAAATTTTTTAATTCATTTCCTTCTTACTGTGGGAAAGTATGTATCTTTTCTTTGCACTTCAAAGTTCAGAGTTGCAAGGCCTACTTGCCCATTCGGGCAAGTTGCAACAAGAGAGAGCTTGCCATGAAAAATTTTTACTTGCCCCAGGCAAGCGGGCAAGTGTTAATGTAGAGCCCTGAATATCTGCTGCTTGCAGTATAGGTACAACACTATCAGTGACAATCAAAATAAAATTTATTGAGTAGCTTTCAAAATACAGTTTTACAACAAAAGAGATCTCAGCATGAAAATTCTTACCCTCTTCTATCTTTTTCACAATTTTAACCTTTTCAACCTTTTCGTCACATTTCTTCAACTTCAGCTCTTTGGGGATATATACACACTTGAGATGTCTCTCCTCATTGGTCAAGCCTCTTAGACTCTCTGCCTCTTCCACAGCAGACTCGAAACTCTTCTGGTAGCTTTTGCTCTTCACGACCTTGTCTGTTCTGCTCAAAGTTAAAGACTTCTTCTTTCCATGATGTTTCTTCTTGATGCCCTGTCCCTTAAAATGCAAATGAGGAGAAAATATAACCACAAAATACATTTCTATTTGGTTTTCAACACCAAGATTCCAGTACCAACTGGTAGGGTACAGAGGGCCTCCTTCAGGCACTCACAAACTCAACTGATGGAGAAGAAAGTGGATGACTTCATAGGCAAGGGAAGGGGATTTCAGCTTGATACCAGCTTGATATTTGCAATCTGTAACATTTCCCCTCATTTGTTTTTTTTTTTTTGGGGGGGGGGGGGGGGGGGGTAACCCCCGTTTCCTTGGATAGGCACTATGAACAAGCAAGTACAGAAAACACTTCATTTCTTAAACTGCCTAAATAAGCTAAAGGAGCCACCATTTTATCACTCTATCATCTTTTACATGCCATAGAAAGGAAAGTTTTAATTCCCCAGAACATGCCCACAAAAAATTTGGCAAGTCTGACACCACTGTAAGACTATATTGCCCCTAATACAGTGATGTAGAGATGTTCTAAACTGTATAGAAACACCTTGTAAAATATTACAGTCAGATCAAAATATTATACTTACCCTTTTGTCTGATGTGTTGGGAAATTCTGGTTTCCTTCCATCACCATAGGGATCAAGGAATAGAGGCGAGACCCAACAATGGTAGTGGCGCTTCCCTAAGAACTCCACATGGTAAAATTCTGTCACCCCGTCTTTCCAAAAGCACTCTTTACTGTCTGGATCCTGGCTAATAATGGATGGCCATCTGTTGGACAATTGCAAAAGTTTAAATATTGTAAACTAGAAAAACAATTCCTCGTAGAGTGTGCAAATTACATGGTGAGACATGTGCAGCGTTTTAATTCAGCTTTTTGGCTTTGTACAAGCTCCCAGAATGGAAAAACATCATTTAGAACTTAACAAAGGAAAGTGGTTTTCAAACATTTGAAAGGTTCCAGTGAAAATATAATCCCCACCCCAATTCTTCTGAGCAACATACAGATATATTATTTGGTTAATATGGGCAAAATGAGGCTAGTCGTTACTCATATACTGAGCTATTTGTCTTGATAATGCATTCCCTTATTTGATGTATGGACAAAAAATTTTTCTACAGTGGGAATGGTCCATAACAACACTCAAAGAAGAGTTCTATTCAAACTCTGTGGCTGTTCTAGGCTTGGGCAACTACAAAATTTTTTGAGTTGTGTACCCATAGCCTTATTACACATGACTCTCAATGAAGTCACAACTCCTACAATGGCATCATGACTAGTACAGTAACATACATCTTGGCAGCTTTAGGCTGTTGATTACTAGCCTAACATTAGTATTAATACACCAGTCAGCCAGCCAGCCAGCCAGCAGGTCAGTCAGTCAGAAGGCCTACACTATTGGTTGCTAAATGTCTGTGGTAAAGAAAGCTAAAGTCAGAAAATTGTAGTGGCCTTAAAAACTTGTGACTGAATTAAGAAATAGATTAAAGAAGCCAGCAAGTCATCTTTAAGTGCTTCATTGAAACTTGAAAAATAACACAAATGGGAACTCCATAATATGACTTTGCACATCCTTTTTTGACAATATTGAAAAATTCCCCAAGAGGCATAGTTTCAAAGAAAGTGAAGCCCCTACTCAACTCCTAACTAGGAGTCGGGACTCTGATTAAGAGTCGGGTAAGTCACCCAAGCCTCCTAGGTTCCCTAACTGAAGACAGAAGCAAACTGACTCTTAACCCAGTTGACCCACATGCTGGAGCCTCAAGAGGTAGTCTTTAGAAAATTTGTCATTGTCTGTACAGTGGCATTGCTTGTCCATGACAATCCTGCTCACCCAGCAGAAAAACAACCAGTTTTAGAGGCAGGTTGAAACTCAGAAATGCTAGGATCATAATTACAGCTAGGTAAACAGTTGCCGACAGAATAAGCAGGCTGCATGTTCCAAAAGGAAGCAAGTAACAGCATGCATACAGCTTTTCTTTTAATACCTCTTCTTTTAACATCTGATGTTTATTACTTAATAACAAACTTATCTGATTACTACCTAAAGAACTTTCATTTTCTTCCAAGATTTCATCATTTTGTAAAGAAGTCTACTGATAAAAGTTTTCACTCTTGAATCAGTGCAATATACGGTGTCAAGTTTGGCCACTTAACAGATACCATTTTATTGCTAATTGCATACACTGAATAGAATTTTCCGTCTACTTTAAGGTCCAGGGACAAACTTACGCTACATGTCCGGTCATTTTTGCCCAAACCAAAGTTCCAGCCGGTAAAGTGCTGAAGGTGTAACGATATCCAGAGGATTCTGCCAACTGAACTTGCTGGTCTTCTTCTGGCTGGTCACATCTAAACACAGAAAGGTGTAAAGAGTTATAAACGGTTGTAAGAACTAATGAGGTAATTAGAAATTACATGGTTGTTAAAAGAAAATAAAACTTTTAGAAGTATCTAGCATGATTGTTTGAAATTGATTCATTTATACAGAATGAAGCACATTAATTTTTACAAACAAGTATCATAATATTGACAAAAGTTATATGGAGATATATAATTACATGAAGTATTCCATATCTTGCTACTTATGACAAAAGGTTATGCTAAAGAGCTCATGTTTTAACAATCTTTTATCTGGATAGCACCCAGGAATCTATGGATCTGGTTTCCTTCAGAAAGAAATGACATCATGTCGAATCGGCACTGGAAATGTGAATTTAAATTTGATGCAAATGTCACAGAAAATGATACATTGCTGTTTAAAGATGGCTGTGCAAGTTTAAAGTCAAACCAATTCTACAAATGCAGATTTCAGTGATATGGCAATTAAAATGCCAACTAGACATGACTGACAGTGGCCATGAAACTCATTGTAATGAATGTTTTACCACTACTTGACATGACAGTTTAAGAGCTGGGATTAACAGAAATATTTTTTTTTTTATTTAGCTACAACCATGGTAGAGTAGAGGTACTAGGATAGCAAACCTGCAGTGATAAGGATCATTTTTGTTGAGATGACAAAACCATTGTTTATCCTGGTACAAATCTGCCTCTTCTTGTGTAATCTTCCTCCATTTCAGACAAGATTCAATCTCACATTGTATAAAGGTTAGACCCTGAAGCTGTGGTAGAGAAGAAATCAATAAAAGTCATTTGTAAAATATTCATCACAGTAACGATACCAGAAGAAGGTTTCGGCCAGCATTGGATGGATTATCTGTATTCAGTATCAGTATTCACTGGTATCCCCCATATTCTTCCTATGTTGATACTGGTAATGTTGCATTAAAATGACAATAGTATCCAACCAATGTAATGCTTTAACTATATTTCATAAAAGAGTAATGTCATTTTCTTACATTTTGGATATAAGTCCTATTTTTACCTCCTGAAAATGAAATTATTTTTTGTAGTGTGGTATATTAGCCTATGACTTTGAGTAAAGTAGGTTTACTCCTTAAATATGTGGTGCTGAAACTACTCCGGGTATACTGTAGCGCACCAAAAGCAAATTAAATGCAAATTAGATGTAGCACAGGTTAAGTTTATGTCTGTGAAGTGAATATTTGCATATCTAATTGGCAACGGCCAATAATGATTAGAGATATTAGTACAACACAAATTTTACATAATTTTACCTGCATATTAATAATTTGACTATACCTTTAATGCAATTTGACACTCTAACACTCACCACATCATGGATATCATTGCTTTTATCTTCTTCTTGCTCCTGAGATGAAGGAGGGGTCTCAATAGTTCTCCCACTTCTCAACTTCTTACAGTCCAGTCCAGAGATCTTTGGAGTATTTGGGGTGGGCCTAGCTTCCTGACAGGATCCACAGTCATGACTTAACTATTGGAGATTGATTAAATGCAAAGAAGAAAGTGGTTAAAATAGTGCCCATACTATACTGTAGGAACACTCTCTGCAGTAGCAAGCCTTAATTTATGATGGGTCCATACAGGGGATGTATACCCAGCTTGACATAAAAAGCAGGCTAATTCAAACTATACCTCCAAATGTACTTGAGCCCCTCTGATTGGTCAAAGGCTCATACAATACAGGTCATTCAGATGTAAATGACTGTTGCAAAGTAGAATGGCTGTACAAGGGAGTGAGCACATTATCCTCAAATTACATGAAAGATGATTGTATGGATAGGGTCAACAAACTTGTTACAAGGATAGCCCTTAAACACTGAAGCTTAGGGATGTTACTTTGAGAGAAACTGAGAGACAACTTATCATCTTTCCATTTGGGGGGGGCAGGGAGGGAGGGGGTAGGGGGTAGGGAGTGAAGGCTGTTAAAAAATATGAACATGTATTCCCCAAAGAAGCATACATTTTGCTTGAAAATTGCCAATTATTTGCCTGCAGCCTCCATGCCTTATCAGCCCTGATGTCAAACTCAATGTTGCTATTTCTTTATTAAAATTGGGTCGAGACTAGTGAAATCACAAAGACAAATCCGTGCCAAAAGTGCAGAAATGTTCAAATTTCCTAAATTAGCATACTTGGCATCTCTGGAAGCTGGTTGTAATGGGATATGTTCAGTTAGCCACTGAGACTGTGAAGAAAAGGCTAAAAGCAAATTTTCCTAGGACAACTGAAACCATTTGGAAAGAGGAAATTGGCCCTTCAATTTTACATTTCCTTTCAGTTTTAACATGATTTACAAAAACTTCTCAGAGAAAAAGAATGTAAGAAATAGTGCAATTAGAAAATAATATGTCTAATAATTTTCATGCTGATTCCTTTGTTATAAAGTTCTGCTGACTGAAAAACTTTGAATCGTTTATTCAAACTCTGCACAACTTGTCTACTGCAATTACTGTACTGTAACAGGTCAAGCATACTATTGTTTTAAAAAACTTGCAAAAGATGAAAGCATGTACAATAGTTGTACTGCTGTTCATTCGAAGCAATGTATGGGACTGTAAAGTGATGGGGTGAGCAATTTGAGCAGACTTCACAATATCTCAAAAAAAATTGTCAAGTAAAATCCACAAGAAGCATTATGCCAGTCTGTGTAGACATTATAATGTATACACTACAGGATTTAATTGTGATCCAAAGCTACACAAAATTACCTGGTTGGGGTCATTTATGACTCTCTCTCTTTTATAAAATGCATAGACAACTTACAAGTGTATTTAAACAGGCAAAGTATATTGCTACAGACTGCAGGACTTAGTTGTACATGCCTGTAGATACTGTATCAATGATTCAGTGCTTCTGTGCCCATGAAAATGTTTTAAATTGAACTGCAGCACAATTGACAACTGTGCAGGTCTGCTGCAACTACTGTAATGAGTATATAATATGTGCCACACACAGGGTGACCATGTCTGGATTTTGGGCAGCCTTCCTAGAGCTGTCTGGTTTTACTTGATGTCAAAAGAGTTTGATTTGTCCTCCATTTTAAAGGTCTGCCAGATTACAATGGTAGTACTATTAAATATTTCAAAACAAAAAAAAAATCACAAACAACTTCATTCCTATCACATAGTACTTTGATGTGGAAAAAAGAAGCCTGCAGTTACATCGCAAAATATGAGTGGTACTCATCTGTCACATTAGAAAACACCACCATATCATATGCTGCACCCACAATTAGTTTGATTATCTGAAGAATTCCATGTGCAGCCTGATGTTAATACATGTATTGCAATATCTGTGCATATACAACGCTGACTAGTATGTGGCAGTGACCTACTGTAGCACGGCTAAAGCAAGGAGCTGCCACTAGTGGTAGCTCCCTAGTGGAACTCATGAAGAAGCTGAAAAAAAGTCATGTCCTCAATTTTGGGATTTGGAAAGGGTCACCATACAGTAGTTACACCTTGTGTAAGTGTTTAGGAAGGCAGTGTACTGGCCATAGCAACAGTTCTTAGTGTATCAACTGTTAACACAAAAAAGTCCGACATTCTTCTACGGCAATGTTAGATTTTTAATGCCAGTATAACTGCAACATTTGAGTGGTATTCCATTTCACATGTTTATGGAACATTGCTGACCCCACAACAGTACTGTAGCATTTACACTTTTCATGTGGAATACTGTATGTTTCATTTACAGTAAGTGTGCCTCCCCTCAATAAGCTGCTAATAATAACTACATGTATGAAGCCATGCATTCAGTAGTACATGAAGCTTTAACATTGACACAGCCATACCCTTCTTTTTGCAACTGAAAGAATAACAAATGCAACCTCCCCTTTAAGAAATTACTATATTCTGTGCATGTTCATCTGGTTACTTCCTGAAATGTCGATATCAATTAATGTCACAACCCAAGCATTGAATTTTTCTTACTATCACCTTGTTTTGACAAAATAAGGCAGCTTTTTGTCTAAATTTGTGACCATTAAAGTATCATATTGTTATAAAGGCTACTGAAGTCAAGTTTAATAATAAATTCTGATACGAAGTGATTGCTTGCTTCGTATGCTTCCTCCGTTAGTGACCTTGTGGTTAATGGTACAGAGTTCTACTGTATGTGACATGTCCACTTAATATCATTCAAGTGTCATTTAATTATTAAAATAAGTGGGCAGAGACATCCTGCTACAACATGTGTAGGCGGCTGTACTAGTATTGCTATCTCTGGGTCATTATGTGGGTATAAATTCTGTTTCCTTCCTGCTGATCGTGGATAAACAGACCAAGCACAGTTCCCTGGGTCAAAAAAAAAAAAAAATCAACAATGTGGAAAGCTCATTGTAGGGAAAATTTGGGATTTGGAAGGAAATGATGAACAGTTGGAAGGAAAATTCACTAGTGTTGCACACGAAAACATGTAAAACTTATGGAAAATTTGGCTTGATTGCTGGGTATTAAACATTTTTGCCTACCCTGCACAGTTACAGTATTTGAGAGTCAGTCTTTCCTCAGCTGGCTGAGAGACTTTCACTGACACACATTACACCAATGTGTTCCACTAGTACATGGATACATGGATATTGGGATTGGGCTAGGGTGGGTTACCCAACTCTTTTCAGAGTCATGACTCCTGGTTAGACGTTGAGTAGTGACTCCACTGTCCTTGTAGTAACATGACTCCATAGAAATTTTCTGTACTATCACAAAATTGCCCATCTACTGGTTTACTTTATTCTGCATAGCTACACATTCTGCCCAGCCTTTAAAGTGATCAAAGACTGGGATCAATCTGTCATACAGTACCACCTTGTTTGAAAGTCCAAACCAAGGAGAAGACTCTGGGATGGACTTAATACTTTGCAGGGTGTAATCTCCCAAACAAAATAACATAAATTAAATCAAAATTTTAAAACCAAACAGCATCAGTTCCTGACTTTGGCCAGCGTCTTACTTAAATCGACATTAAACTGTTACCTCTTACTGATGTCAAGAGGACTTCTACCATACAGTATTGTATCCAGAAAGAAGGGATGGAGGAACCTTTTTAAAATCCTGGTCTAATTCCTCTTCAGCTAAATTTCTATCAAAAGTTTTGTCCTCCAAAACTGCAAATCACTGCAGGCTTCTTCTTCACAGGTTCTACACCCTCCAAACATAAGATTTTATTTACCCCCTGTAAAAAATTCCTAAAACACACCCACACCCATGTTTTCCAATTTCAATATGTTGGTAATCTGCCAGACCCTACAGCAACATGACTTGCCAGATGTGCCATTTTGAGAGAATGAACTGCCGAATTTACAGTGATGGCCCTCCTCTGAAATGTTTATTTTTTTTATGTACCTTGACTTGACTACATGTCTGGTTAACAGTTTAACCATTCGGATGGCTAAAGGGATAATGAAATAACCGAAAATGCACAGCCTTATTGATCACCTATCCTACTTTGAATGACTGCAAGTGCACTTCATGTTCTTTTCAGTACAATATGGATGTTTCTATTTTCATTTTGGTATGCGAAGTATTATTGTGAAATATTGTACTGTATTTGGGTGAAAAACAAAAGGAAAAAAAATTGTGCCACATACCTCAATACTGGATGTTGGAAAGGGCAAACATATTTTTTGTTGCTGACTGTTACAAAAACAACCACTTTCATTTACTTAATGCTACTGCATGCAGTTCATCCTTGCATGAGGCCAAACTACAGTATCAACCATCAGGATATGACTGAACATGTACTCATATGGGTTGGGCCTCTTCGCTGAGAAATGTTTTTAAAAGTCTTTTAAATTGAAGACAATGGTGGTCAGAATGAATTATTTTACTATTCATCTCATCAAAGAACACATTTGAACACTCTTGTGTGTTGGAGAGAGGAAAAGTTTAGGTTAAGGTGGCATGCCACCAAAAAAATGTTTCCACATGGTAGAACGGAGAATGAAATCCCCATATGAAAGATGGGTTTAAATTGTTTCAATATCTTTTACAGTTCTCAAGATGCACCTCTTCAAACTTTGATGGTTTCTGAAGTAACTCATTGCATATGATGCAAAAATAATGATGTGGCATGTTGCATAGCAATTTCTTAACCCTATGCAATGTTTTGTTTAATTACAGATCACATAGTTTACACTTTGGTGAGTGATATCAATACTTTTCAAGGAAACTATTTTACCTTCCATACTAAATATCTCAGGGGATAACAATGAGCAGTGTCTTTGAAATGAAGGTTAAGAAATCAAAGGCTAAGATTAGCCATTTGGTATGTCAATCTTTCATCATCACAATTTGCATATGTACAGTAGGTCATGTTTATTCATGGTACAAGGGTGAAATAGAAATTAACCTGTAAAATGGTCAATGTTTGATGGGTTTTGATGATCATTGCAACCAACTTATTTTCTGGCTTTGTTTTCTAATTTCCATCTGCACTTTTCCTGGATTTGTTTTCTAACTCTGATGTTTTCTTGATTTTTAATGCTTTTTACATCAAATATTGAACTATATAATTTTTATGACACCAGACCCTTTAAGAACAAAGCATAAAAATGATGTTTAAGTTACATGAAGTTAGTCCAAAATGCTGTGAAGTGCATAAGACTTACCTTGTCAAGTTTAATGTAGGCAGAGGCCTTATAGAGGTTTTTCGTGTCACATCACCCAGCAGTGCTGCGCAAAGCACATGCACAATAAGTGCAGCATGGAGGGACAAGATTTCATTCACCCCAACATTTAGGTGCCATCCAACCTTGCAAAAACTGAAATATTACCAGAAATTTGTAACCATAGAAGGTGTCTTTCCTTACTGTACATTTCCCTGGAGTAAACACAGCCTTGTGATGATCTTACAAGAAAGGGGATCGAACTGAAGTGGTTGGTGGAATTACAGTCACCAATTACGCAGGTAGTTTGCAATCTGTTCACTGCAATTGTGTTGTGCATTATAGAACATAATCACTTTGGTAAAAGTTCAAAATGGATTTTGAAGCTTAGTGTTAGCTTCCAACTTCTCAATTCAAACAAGAAAAGGTCCACGACTGAAGTGGATTAATGTAATGTGATGTTTATCTTTTCTGATTCATATCTTACTAATCTAAACTACTTGATTCAGGGTGGTCATTTTCCTCCACTTCTGACAAAATTCCATTGTTCACAATGTATTGCTAAACGCCAGCGATGATTACAATATTACAGTATTTGAACAAGGTGTTTTAAGGGCATCCTAAGCAAGACTTCAAGAACTGCCTATAAAATTTTTCTATTCTTTTGTTGATTGTTAGCTTGTTAAACCCCTGTGAGTTCCATTCTCAACTATTGTACTTTTAGACCAAGACCTACAGTTTAGCAAGAACATACGATTCTAGTGAAGTAATTCCTGCAGACCTTTGGTCTTGTGTACTGTAACCAGCCTAGATACTACTGTGATAGTACCTCATCCCTCATGGAAAAATGGTTGGTCATAATCCCTCCACCCCCCCACCCCCCCCAGCAAGGTCTACAGTAAGGAAGGAGTAACTATAGAATACCCCGCCATGCAAAAACACCCCAAAAATTAATTGGCTACTCAAATTCAATTCCATACTTAGTTATTTTGAGAACGACTCATGATATACAGTACACTATAGCTGATCCACAAGGTGCATGTACACTTGCAAATAGAAGTCCAAAGGTATCTCCCCCCCCAAGTGGCTACACTGGCTACATCCTGAAGAAATCATATCGTATGGGCCTATCTTGGCAATGTTAAGAAATAGTTGAAAAAATCTTCAGTCAAAATGTTTTTCCTGGAGTGGCTTCGCCGGCTACACCATGAAGTATGGTAAGGTCATCCTTCTGGTCGAGTACACATTAACATACTGCAAGGTTAACAAATGCTGCAAAAAAATCTACGCCCAAAGCCTTTCCCTATTGTGGCTACACCAGCTCCACCAACTACATCCTGAAGTATGTGATGTCCTAGCCAGCTACACCGTGGACTTATTTTATGGCGGGTTAGTTGTACTGTACAGCCTAGAGATTAACTCATCTACAGTTTGGGATCAATAGTTACCTTTCTAATAGAGATCATTACTTCTCTCAATGGCATTAACTCTGATCTAAGGAAAATAAAATGTAGTGTTCTAAAGGGTTCTATTTGTTGGACCTCTTTTTTCATAATAAATGATATTTCTAATGTTTCAAAGTATGCTTCACTTGTCTAGTTTGCTGACGACATTAATATATTTCTCAGCGATTCTGATCCACAGCGTCTGGAGGAGATAGGGTGCAGTGAACTTCAGCTCCATTTTGTTCAATTGCTTGGTCTAGTACAATTCGTTCTCTTTTCGATAAGTTAAATATCTTACAAAAGAGAGCTATTGGACACATCACTTGCTCCAAACCACGACCATACTAGTTCCTTGTTCAAGTCACTGAACCTTCTGAAACTTACTGATATTTTTAACACCAACATTGCCACATTCACTTACCGATCCTTGCACAGCCTGCTGCCCAGTAAATTTTCAATCTATTTCTCATACAACTTTTCAGTTCATGATCACGACACTCGACAATCTGCATCCCTACAACTGGACTCTATACAAAGTTCTTTACAACACAACTCCTCTCTTAATCACGCCATCCAGCTATGGAATTCCCTCCCGTCTTCTGTCATAGCTAAACAAAGCACCAAGTCTATTTTGCTCCTCCTTACCTCCTATTTACATGTATACCATAATTGCCTGCAATAACTGTCTGACAAACCAATAACACTGCAGGAATACCTATGACCCAAGACCTAGCTTTTCCATCTCCATTTTGCTTTCACCATGTCAACACGTCTTTAACCTACGTCTGGTAAAAGCATCCAAAAATCTAGTGAAATTAAGTGTCTTTTCCTGCTGTTTTCTACGAGTTTGCAATTCTTCACCATGGGATACCTCCCGTCATCGGAATCATGAGTATCCTTCTTGTTTAGATCAAAAATCGAGTATTTTTTTGATACTCAGTTTTGTTAGTCGGAATTTTTCGCCTTGTGGTACCCTTATTTGGTACCCGTCATAGCAGGCACATGGCAGGTACCTTGGATTAAGTCAAGTTGAATAGAGTATTGTGTGTGTGCATTCACCCATGGAGCTGCTCAGGAAATGTCCAGTGAGCCAGCACAATAGAGGCAGTGTGATTGCATTCTTCTATGAGGCTGAACACAAAAGCCACTGTGGCTGGTAGGATTTATCTTTTTTTTTCTGCTTTGGTACTTCGATTTTTTCAAATGATATAAGGGCAGGTTCCTCTCATGTTTTGGTCTGTGGGCAGACCCCCACCCCCCCAATTTTCTTCCTCCCTTCTCTGTGGGTGTTCCCCTTGCTAGGAGAGGTTTTCTCATGTTCATAGTTTTTCTGATCGTTTTACGACACATTGTTTCTCTTTCAGGCACGATTCCTTATTTCGCATTTCATTTTGTGTCTCTTTCAGCTAGTCGGCAATTGTGTTTTGTATCTTTCAAGCATGACAAGCATTTTTGAATCTTATCAAGCAGGCCTTCTAGAGTGGATTGTTGATGTTTTGGGGATTCTGTGGTTTTGGATGTGTGATATTTTTCTGGATTTGAACTTTTGCTCAGGCTGTAACATATGTGCACTCCCCCTATTGTATATGTACCAGTTTTACTACTAATTGATAGTCTTGAGTATGGTGAGTTGTACTGTAGTAGCTGCATTCATAGTACAGTTTTATAGACTATAACTTTGAAGCACAGTATAGCAGTAAGGCTAGTAGTAGTAAGGACAAATCTCATTATAGACTGAAGACCAGAAGCAACATTTACATTTTGCCATTGCTTAATGCTCCTGATGCTACAGGCAGTAAAGATGGTTACCCCCAAAACTGTGGGAAATGTCATAAATTTGTAAAAGATGATTCCAAGGCAGTTTGTTGTGATTACTGTTCTGTCTGGTTTCACACAAAATGTGACCTTGGGTATTTCTGATGAAGTGTATATAACTTTCTCAATGTGGGGGGTAAACATATCCACTGGTTTTGCAAGAAATGTAATGAGAAGACCATTGATATTATGAAACTTGTACAAAGTTTAAAAGAGAAGAATGATCTTCTTGAAAAGAAAATTGATGAACTTTCTCAACAAGTTGAGGACCTCTCTTCTGTGAAAGGTGATTTTGCAGAGAAGGTTAAGGATGTGGTGAAAGAGGAGGTCAGAGAAATAAAAGACAAAGAAGAAAGAGCTTATAATGTTGTAATCTCAAACATCCCTGAGTCTGTAGCCTCAGACAGTCGGGGGATGATGAAACAAAAAGTGATTTAGATAAGATGAACTACCTAGTACATGAAGTGCTTCAGGCCCCAGATATTAAAGTTGTTACCACACATAGGGTCCCAAAACTAATAGAGATGGGGATGCCTCATTTAATCGGAAGATGATTGTGAAATTAGAAGCATCTAATCAAAGAAATAAGTTACTTAGAATTGCTAAGAACTTGCATGGCAAGGAGGGGTGGCAGGGTGTTTATATCAACCCTGATTTAACTGTTAAAGAGAGAAAGAAAGATTATGAATTACGTAAAGAACTGAAATATAGAAGAGAAAATGGGG
>WURT03249266.1:0-23672 GCA_009936505.3 Holothuria glaberrima | reverse complement strand
AGAAAATGGGAAAATTAACCTAATAATGTTGACTTTTTGACAGCAAACTTTGGGCCGAGAACACCAGAAGCAAGGGACCTTGGGAAGTATTTTTTATGAATTTTTATATTTGCCGTCCCATAAGATCCTTTAAATGGCTTAGCCTGTATGTCCAAAACTGTCCCATAATTTACAGTAGGAATTACTGTAGTCCCATGGTTTCATTACGGCGTCTCAAAATTTCATTTCGAAAGTCCCATGAGTTAACTTTTGAGTTCAAAAAAAAAAGGAAACAGAAAATTTCAAGAATCCCATAGGTCCACAACGATGTCCCATAAGCTGAAATGGATGTCCCACAATTTCAGTATTTGTCCCATGAGTTCAGAATTCACTTCGGTCTAAAGTTATTTGGGAAATGTTTCGGCACTCTTTCAGCTCAATCCACATACCATAAGTGAACCAAAACTCCAAATCCTGTTATCTGCATTTTTCCATTCTAAACTACTTTTGGTCCCTACGCATTCAGATAAACAGGGTTTTACTACTTTAAAAACAACTTGATGTTAGTTTACTATTAGGATACTTGGATACAAAAGATGCACCATATTTTTTGTTTAAGGTAACATGTAATGTGCATTGTATCTCTTTAAATGAATTTCCCATGTTTAGAACAAATCCCAGTTGTAAACTTGTTGCAGTAATGAAACCTGGTACTAAAAAACCTCTCACCCAGCTTAAGATGTTCCAAGGTACATGGCATGGACATTTAGAATGTTTGGAAGAGCTCAGTTGGATGGTGAATTCTATTAAATAGATGTGTATATAGGGTACAAGGTGTTTTTTTTTTTTTAGGCTAGGCCTCTCATGCATGCAGAAAATTTGCTATTGTGAGGGCAACATATATACTGCTTTCAAGAAACATTGAAATTTTGGGTAACAGTGCTGCTCCCCTGTTTGATGTAGTCCTGAATGCTTATGAATGTGGTTTATATCAGAAGTGTTCAAGAAATAAACACAGGAATGTAGGAATACACTTAATGAAAAAATGCAAAAAATGTGCACAGGAATTTTGGGGTGTATTCATAGTAATTAAAGGTATATAGACAATATACCCAGAGTTTTAGTAGTCCTGTGCTTTAATAAGGTGTAAGCATGCAGAGATGATCCCTGATCCATGTTTCCACAGTGTGTGGATAACTGTTCTTTTAGACTGTAGCAATAAATTGTATTTACCAAGCAAACGTCTTCACACCATTGACTCTTTGTATGTTTCTGTGTTACCACAGGTGAGACAGTGACAAATTTGAGTGAGTTACCCAGAGATGGCTCTAGCCCATGTGTTGTTAAGACAGACAAAGGAACAGAGATCAATGCAGATTTAGTGATTGTTTGCATAGGAATGTCCTCTAATTGTGATGCCTACAAAGAAAATTTTGGTGAGTTTCTTTAATTTATAAATATTGATTTGTTGAATAATTATGTAACTGTCAATGTTTCACAAGTTTTTCTTTAGTTATAAAGTCAGTCAACTGTAACGGGTTGTAACTGATGTCAGTCAGATTCATGTCCTTCTGTTTGTGATTGTGTATTTTTCAGATTATATACTTAAACTCAGGACAGGGAGCTGCTCTGTGGCAGCTCCCTGCTCGAGTCAGGATGTGTCACACTTGCCTGTACCACCATGCAGGGAGCTGCCACATTAGAGTGGCAGCTCCCTGGTATAGTACTAGAAAATATGGACTGGAATTAGTGCTAATACTCACAGAATTTGAAAGTTGGGCATTTGTGTTGAATGCAGAATTCATAGTACTCATGAAAAACATTCATACTGTACTTTCACTCATACTCACAATCAAAGACTGCACAATTAACTGCCGGCTTGCTTTAATGAAATTGCACTGACACTAAAAGTTGTGTACTTACGTACATTTATGACATTGTAATCACACTGGAGGTTTGGTACTCATACTCATGACATTGTACTCACACTACAAGTCTGGTACTCATACTCATGATATTGTACTCACACAACAATCTGGTAATCATACTCATGACATTGTACTCACACTACAAGTGTGGTACTAATGTACTCATGACAGTGTACTCACACTACTAGTTTGGTATATACTCACACTCATGAGATTGTACTCACACTACAAGTCTGATATACTCATACTCATGACATTGTATTCACACTACAAGTCTGATACTCATACTTATGATATTGTATATACTCACACTACAAGTTTGATACTCATACTCATGACATTGTACTCACACTACAAGTCTGATACTCATACTTATGACATGTACTCACACTACAAGTCTGATACTCATACTCATGACGTTGTATTCACACTACTAGTCTGATATACTAACACTCATGACATTGCTCTCAAATTACTGTACAAGTCTGATACTCATACTTATAATATTGTACTCACACTGCAAGTCTGATACTCGTGCTCGATCATATGACACTGTACTCACACTACAAGTCTGATTCTCATACTTATGATATGTACTCACACTTCAAGTTTGATACTCGTACTCATGACATGGTACTCACACTACAAGTCTGATACTAACACTCATGACATTGTTCTCTCATTACAAGTCTGATACTTATACTTATGATACTGTACTCACACTACAAGTCTGATACTCATACTCATGAGATTGTACTCACACTACAAGTCTGATACTCGTACTCATGACATTTTACTCACACTACAAGTCTGATACTCATACTTATGATATGTACTCACACTACAAGTCTGATATACTCATACTCATGACATTGTCCTCACACTACAAGTCTGATATTAATAACACTCATGACATTGCTCTCACATTACAAGTCTGATAATCATACCCATGAAATTGTATTCACACTACAAGTCTGGTATCCATACTCATATATGCTCATATTGCAAGTCTGGTAGTACTTATAATCTAGTGCACTTTGTACAACAGTGTGGTTTTGTACTAGTTGGATTGATTTGCCCTTCAAAACAACAGTTTGCTCTTCCATTGGTCATATACTGTAGCTGCAGCAGTAAAGATGAAGACCCATTAATCTTGCCTGCAGCCTATGGATCCTATAGAAAAGGGTTCTTTAATTGGTACTGCAGCCCATTGGTCCAACAACCTGTAAGTCCCACAGTATGTACGTGCACACTTATTCTCATTTACCGTATGACCAACAAGCTCTAGGACCACTGGTCAGTAGAACCAATAGGTTGTATAACCAATGAATTGTACTAGGCCTACCAATTGGCTGTATATAATATCAGTGTGCTGTGGTACTAGCTGAATGTGCTCTAGTACCAATGGGTTGGCAACAAGACCATGTAGTGGGTTAATTGTACTGTAGGTATGCTGAGACGGAATAGTGAGTAGTTGCTAACAGTATGCAAAATTGAGGAAATTCAGTTATGAAAATTGATTATGCGAATACTCTCAAAGAAGCCTTTCAGTCCACTCCCTCAGATATCCTACAAACATGCCATGAAACGGCCCCTTACAGAATCGAACACTTCTAATTTCCCGATTAATGGGCCCTTCATCGGGTTTTCAGAGAACCATAGCAGGTTCACACCTCATCATCTCGGCAAAGATGCTTATCTGGCTTCTGTAGGACTGTTAGCATTGTTCACAACTTAAGAGGATTATCACCATGTCAACTGCCAGTGCTGCTCTTCTGTGTATGGCTGTTCTGGGGAAAGATAATCTGCTTTAAGGGATAAGGTCAGCAGGCAGGAAATGAGAGTAACTGATTAGAGGCCTCTGGGATAAATATTACATGCATGGCTGCACAATTTCTGTCAAAGTCTGTAAGGAGCATTTCTTGACATGAATGTGACATCTCAAAATCACGTTAATCAACCAATTGTTTGTTATTTCACACAAAAAACAAACTGTTATTAAAAGTTACCATTTGTAAAATTTGCTGTGTCTAAAAGAAATAAACTGCCGAAGGAACCTACCTGGGACGGGATAAGAATTAGATACCAAGACCCAAGCAGTGCTTGTGATCATAACACAAACTCAATGAGGACTGACTTAACTACATGCAAGAACTCACACAAAATTTGCATTGGCCTTGTCCAGGTTGTGATTGGCTGGTTGATGTTATACACTCGAGATCCCTCTACGACTAGTTCCACGAGACATGTTTCACTCACAATCCTGCTAGTCGCTACAATTAGTTCCGCAAAATTTTCCGGCAGTTACCATTATTGCAAGTATTCGTTAACTGTTCGCAAATACTTTGTGAGTATTCGTTTTCAAACTTCACTAACTGGTCTCAGCAATAGTTGTAGGAATAAAGGGCTATAACCCCATATTTTTCTCTTTGTTTTCAGCTGATTACATGGATGATTACAATAACTTGATGGTCAACCAGTTCTTACAGGTGGAAGGCTTCAACAATGTATTTGCTATCGGAGACTGTAATGATGCAACATCTCCTAAGATGGCTTTGAAGGCCGAAGGACAGAGTCAAATTGTAGCCAAAAACATCAGAGCACTTGAAACAAACAGTAGATTATCACCCTACAAAGAATGTAAGTGCATCCTAAATTATTTGCAGTTTCAAGCAGACTTGTAGCTAGTGAGTATGTACTCATACTCACCGTCTTGGACAAGTGCTTTTACTCATACTTGTTCTCACAGATTTGTACTTGTTCTCACAGATTTTGGAAGTTATACATTGGCACTCGTGCAAAATTTTTTACTTGTACTCATGAAACAGATGTGCTCATGCATACTCACAACCAGAGACACTCTTCTTGTGCTGCATGGTACTCATGACAGTGTACTCACACTACAAGTCTGGTTTCAAGCAACTTTGATGTAAATCTCGCATTCATATTTTTATTTTTTCTCAAAGTATTTCCAATTAATTTGGAGTAATGTTTTGGAGCCTTTGTTTAACGTCTGAGAACGTATATTTTCTTATAAAGTTACGCTTGTTATACCTAGGGCTACAGCTAAAATATTGTGCCATCTGTGTACATGCTAACAAAATTTTGCAAAAGCCCTTGCTTGTTCAATAGTGTTTTTGTTGTAACTTGGTACACATCCAGGGGTAGTGTCCCAGTGCTGCTTTGTAACTAAGATATATTTAAATTTAAAAATCATTTAAAGGAAGGGTTTAATTAAGCAAAAATTTTGATTTTCATATGTGAAAGCAGAATTTAGTCTATGGAATTTGTTGAAACATCCATTCAAGTCAGACATGTATTACTCAAGATATCAGCAAATGATGTTACTACATTTTCGACCTAAAGTGAGCTTGAGACAAGCAGGGATTATATCACTCCCTCACATTGATTAGGAATGCTTTGTTTCCTTTGTTTTTTTTTCAGTCTATCATGTTGATCTTGAAGTTTAATTGGGATAGGACCTCTCCATGGGAAATGTGAAGTTTGTAATTTTCCCATTCCCTTCATGCAATCTCATTCCGATAATATGGGATTGTTGAGGAGCAAATTGGTTGCAAAGTTTAAAGAAAAACAAAGGAGTGTTCATCAATGTGAGGCTATGATGTCATATGTACAAATTGCTTCAAGTTCACTTTGTGTTTAAAACGTGACAGCTTAAACCGCTGAAATCTTGAGAACCTCATGTTGGATTTCAATGGAAGTTTCCTCAGATTGCTTAGAATAAGTACCCCTCTAACGTATCCAAACTTGATTTGAGCTAATAGACCCTTCTTAAAAGAATCAAATCAATCTGATTAAGCTTATACCAGCAAAGCGGGTGTGATTTATATTATTATGGGTGTCAGTCTGTCTGTCCACAATTGCATTGAACTTCTTTAAAAATAATGAGAACCCTTCAAAGGCGAACTCTTAGGTCAAAGGTTATCTTACAGTCATTTCATGCCATACAGTAGCTTTGCAAATCCTGTAAACGATCTGTCCTCCTAGACACATTGTCGAATTTTCATCAAAGTTGCTCAGAAGTATCATTGAAATATGAAAATTACTGACCATATTTAGATTCCAAATCAAAGAAGATCTTGGGACCTTTTACCTGGTTTTATCTGGGCCTATCCATTTCAGTAAGTCTTACAAAATCTTTTCATTGTGCCCGTTTTAAAGTGACCTTTGGATGAGGTTCAACTTAGTGAGTTTCTTTTAGATAAAGTTAAAGGGACTATTAGTGATTGGCATTGCACAATGCTGCCTCTACTAAAATCTTGGGCAAAATTGTTAATGAGCATGAAGTGCATTTTTATGTAAAGTTCCGATGGAAAGATTGCTGGAAGTTGCTGTTGTTACACCAGAAGCTATTAAAGTCATGCGGCAAGTTCTATTCTATGAGTTGGTGCAGCTACAATACAGGGTGATAGACCACTCACTATAAATCATGATGCATGTTTTGGGATAAAGGGCTACACTGCTAGGATCCGCATTTTGTCCACTAGCTTGTGGGAAGACTGTGGAGATAAGATTTCTTCTGAAATCTTACCTGGTATGAGCTTCTGCACCTCCTTGTGCTCTAGTTTATTTCTCATATTTTTGATTCCTTGCCAAAGGCAGGCATGGAATCTATGTGATAGTGATGTTGTGTGTGTATATGTGTGTATGTGACACTTAGCTTTAAAACACGATATCTCAAGATAGCAATGACGGACACTTTATATTTGGTATATTTTTCATGTTGAGAGGGAAAACCAGATCTTTGTGGTGGAGGTCAAAAGTCATTTGAGATCACCAGAGGTCAAAAACTAAAAAAACCTTGTAAACCAGATATCTCAAGATAGCAATGACTGACGCTTTTTATATTTTTGATATAGATTTTCCATGTCGAGAGAAAGAACTCTATTGTTTTTGGTGGAGGTCAAAGGTCATCTGAGGTCACCTGAGATTAAACTGCAAAACTGTGTAAACGGCTTGTAAACAAAATATATCTCAAGATAGCAATGACAGCTAGACACTTCATATTTGGTATTTGGATTTGTCATGTTGAGAGGAACAACCCTATTTTTGGTGGGGGTCAAACGTCATCTGGGGTCATGGGGGTCAAACATTGAAAACCTTGTTGACATAATATCTCAAGGTAGGAAGCTATATGACAGATTTCATACTTGGTATGTGCATGCCTTAGTTATGGTGAGAAGAAGAACGATGTTGTCTTTGGTGGAGGTCCAAGGTCACTCATGGTTCTCAAAATCTGAGAACCTTTGTAACATGATTTCTCAATGTAGGAAGCTTGGATAGATATCTTATGTGGTACATAGATGCTTTAATTATGATCAGAGAAAGAACCTTTTGTTTTGATGAAGGTCAAAGGTCATCTGAGGTCACCAGAGGTCAAAAAGCAAAATTTTCCAAGAATGCCTATGGAAATTCCAACATTTTCTGTGGCAAGGAATCACAAGGCCTTTTGACTTTCTGGTTAAGAAAATGAAAGACTACCAAACCTTGACACACCAGGCATCAAAAAAAATGTGATGAAAACCTTGTGTGATATTAGTCTGTTGCCTGACTTTTCATATTATGTCCCAACTTTTCCTTTATTGTAAAGTTAATGGATATCTTGTTTACAAGCAGGGTAGCAAACATGTTGTTCACTATATAGTGTGGCTATACATCTGGCTTTTGGCCAGATTGTCTAAGGTATGGTAGGTCACAATGACAAATTAATTTTACAAATTTCAATTAAAAATATCATTCACAAATTTATACATTTTGTCCTACCACATACACATACCATATTTCAGTGTAAGGAAAACTTGGGGATCTGTCCCAAAATATGGTACAGATATTGGACAAATATGGGACAGATGAGGGATAATCGTCCCTCACATTCACAGAATACCATTATAAATCCTGCACTCACAGTCATTTTGATGAGCTGAATGGTACAATGTGTAGCGTGTTGTGCTTGTATTGCAAAACCTGTGAATAGACAACGCTGCACAGCAGCCTTGATGTACTGTAGGCTAAAGGATGGTCATGTCTTAGTCCTTCAAGGAATCTGCAGAACCTTGGGTTACTCTAGTTCCATAGCATACACTTGGGACTTCATTGATGATAATGTGAATGTTTTGCTAAAGAGAAATTACTATAAGCTGTATTACAGTTGAACCACTGTAGACTTCCATGTTGGAGCTATTACAGTAAATTACTTTTGAGAAAGTTTGTGGTATTTAATACACACGCATAACTCATGTGAAACTGAGCACATTGGCCCATTTTGAATGCATGATATAGGAGAAGTGTCACTGCATTTACCTGAGCCACTGGCATAGCGTCCAGAATGCATGTTATCTGTGGCAGATCCAGAGGGGGTGCTGCAGGTGTACGTTCACCTCCAAAATTTATTTTTTAAATTGAAAATTGATCAATTGTGCCTGTAATATTCTATCACAGACATCTCACTGTTACTTTCCTCATCACGGTTTTGATATAGAAATTCGAACACCCTATTTAGAGCACCATTTTTATCAAAGCCCTCCAGATGGACCACACTCTCCCACAATGGGTGAATCTAGTGCACCCCCCAAACAAAAGTCCTGTATCTGCCCCAGCTTATATTTCTCTTCAATAGCCAATCCTCTTGACACACTTCTGCTACTTGACAAAGTCAAATTGATATACTTCTTGCTTTCATTTCAGTGACATCAATTATATCTGTTTCCATTGGAAGAAATGGTGGTGCAACCCAGTTGAAAGCAGCTATTATGGGTGCCTTCCTCTCAAAGAAAATGAAAAGTAATGATATGATGCATGGGCAGTTTTGGTCTTTACTCAACCAGAAGGCTCCACCTTAAAAAGTTTCTTTGCAAGTATGAACCATGAAGGGACAGAATATTTGGTAATTAACTTTTCGTCAGCTTACCCAGCTATGATCATCTATTCAGATGTGTATGTTCTTACAGTTGATGCCGACATCATGTTTTATGGCTCAATCATCGTTAATGAATCATAATACTTTATCAGTTGCACGGCTTTTAGTATACTTCTGCTATGTTCTTGTGCAATTTGGGATAATTCCCTGTACTCCTCATGTTTTTTGGTTTTTAATGAAAAGAGAAACCTATGCAGTCATGATGGCGAGTGTGTGTATGCTTGTGTATATGTATGTGTGTGTGTTTGTGACTCTTCTTGTTGACACGATATCTCAAGAACGGAAACTCTGAAAGTTCTCAAACTGGGTAGGTAGATGCCCCATATTGAGAGAAAGGACCCTATTGGTTTTGGTGGAGGTCAAAGGTCATCTGGGGTCACTAGGTGTCAAACCCTGAAAATCTAGTTTACATGATATCTCAAGGTAGGAAGCTTGGGTAAATTTCATACTTGGTACATTAATGCACTATGATGAGAAGAAGAAATTTAACCTATTGTATTTGTGGAGGTCAAAGGTCACCTGGGATCACTGAGGGTCAAACTATGAAAATCTTGTTTACACGATATCTCAAGGTAGGAAGCTTGGGTAAATTTCATACGTGGTATGTGGATGCGTTATAGTAAGAAGAAGAAACCTATTGTGTTTGGTGGAGGTCAAAGGTCATCTGGGGTCACTGGGGGTCAAACTGAAATCTTGTTTACATGATATCTCAAGGTAGGAAGCTTGGGTAAATTTCATACTTGGTACATTAATGCACTATGATGAGAAGAAGAAATTTAACCTATTGTATTTGTGGAGGTCAAAGGTCACCTGGGATCACTGAGGGTCAAACTATGAAAATCTTGTTTACACGATATCTCAAGGTAGGAAGCTTGGGTAAATTTCATACGTGGTATGTGGATGCGTTATAGTAAGAAGAAGAAACCTATTGTGTTTGGTGGAGGTCAAAGGTCATCTGGGGTCACTGGGGGTCAAACTGAAATCTTGTTTACATGATATCTCAAGGTAGGAAGCTTGGGTAAATTTCATACTTGGTACATGGATGCACTATGATGAGAAGAAGAAATTTAACCTTTTTTCTTGTGGAGGTCAAAGGTCACCTGGGGTCACTGAGGGTCAACCTATGAAAATCTTGTTTACATGATATCTCAAGTTAGGAAGCTTGGATAAATTTCATACTCAGTATATGGATGTGTTATGGTAAAAAGAAGAATCCTATTGTTTTGGTAGAGGCCAAAGGTCATCTGGGGTCACTGGGGGTCAAACTCTGAAAATCTTGTTTACATGATATCTCAAGATAGGAAGCTTGGGTAAATTTCATACTTGGAATGTGGATGCATTATGATAAGAAGAAGAACCCTATTGTTTTTAGTGGAGGTCACAGGTCATCTGGGGTCACCTGGGGTCAAATTCTGAAAATCTTGTTTACACGATATCTCAAGGTAGGAAGCTTGGATAAATTTCATACTCAGTATATGAATGTGTTATGGTAAGAAGAATCCTATTGTCTTTGGTAGAGGTCAAAGGTCATCTGGGGTCACTGGGGTCAAACTCAGAAAATCTTGTTAAAATGATATCTCAAGGTAGGAAGCTTGGATAGATTTCATACACAGTATGTGGATGTCTCATATTGAGAGGAGTTACTGTATTGTTTGTGATGGATGTCAGAGGTCATCTTGGGTCACTGGGGTCAAACCTGTAATACCTTGTTTACAGGATATCTCAAGTTAGGAAGCTTGGATACTTCACATGGTATTGCACTGAATCCATCAGAAAACCCCTATGAGTGTTTTTTGATGTCAGAGGTCAGCTGAAATCACCAGAGGCCAAACAGCAAAAATTCCCAAGAATTCCTAAGGTCACATATGAACACAAAACTGTAACTTTCCAGCACGTTAAGATAGCATTCAACCAATGATTGGTGGAAATGGGACATCTTGGCATTATTTGAGTGCATTAGAAAAATTTGCCCCTTGAAACTGGGCCTCATGACTTGGGCGATAGCGTCTCGACTTGGCTGATTTTGTAATGATAGAAAACCGCAAAGATCAGATATTCTCAGTCCGACGGACGCTGGTGTGGCATTGTTGAATTTTATTTCCGTGCATAACTTCACTAAATCTGAACCGATTTTCATGGCTGAAGATTCACTTGGTAACTACTTTTGCTACTTATTCCGATTCTAGTCACATTTTATGTGAAAATACAGATCGATGCTTAGAAATGTTTGGAAGAGGGATGCCCAGTATCTGAAGGTTAACCGCAAAAACACGCCACTACACTACTGGATTCCGGAATCAAGGTCAAAGTGTAAATGTCCAAGATTCAAGCGCACAAAAAATGTAATGGCTATTCATAGTAACCACCATGTAATTTTTGCATTCTGGTTTTTCAGGGGAGCCCTGTATTAAGTATAATTTTTTTTTCTGCAATTTGCATTTTTCGTAATTAGGTGAAAGGTGTGTTTCCATTAGCTTATTAGCAAATGTGGTTGTAATGTATAATTGTGACACATGGTTCCAGGACAATCTACCCCCTGCCCCTTTCTCTACTCCCTACACAATTCCTATCTGTACAATTTCTCACAAGACAATTTCCATCCTGGATTATTCCAAATTTTCTGAGGGGGGATGTTGTTTGAGGGAGAATTTTCATGAGTGAAGAAATGGTTTGGAAGAAATTGTCCAAGGGAAAATCTTTCAGTAGAAATTGTCCAGACAGGAGCTGTCTGGTCGTTGCGCCACACAGAGGAAATCTATGCAAATTAGCCATATGATGTAATTTTTTTGTATTGAGCATTAAGTTACAGTAGGTATCACTGCAGTGCAAGGCAAGGTAACAGGGGTTTAGTGTGAATGCTTCTCTTCCCTCCCTCCCCCTTCTTTCTGCTCCCTCTTTTTCCAAGACCAGGAGACATAAAGGCAGGTAACATTATTTACTTGGAATAATAAACAAAATTTGGACAATAACACATCTATTGGCTTTATTAAATTGAAATATTTTATCAAAAGTAAGAGGGATACAACCTAATGTTTCCCCTTACCTTAAGACATCAAATCTCACTCCTGGCTGCTGACCTACTTTTGATCTAATTATTACTTTTACGGCTAAAGAGAAACTTGGAGCATTTTAAGAATTGTTTCCAAACTATGTTGAATTCATGAAATTCACTTTTACATCATGTCGGCATCAATTCCATTGAAATTTCATAAATCAGTGAACATAAATAGATAAACACTTTTCCATGGTATTTATTTTTAGTTCCGTGAATTGAATCAAGCGGTGTTGTTGTTTAAAGGGGCTTATTGAGTTGGTTCACGAAATTCGTGATTTTCTTTTCTCACCTGTTGAAATTTACTCACATCTTTATTGTAACTGGTCAAACTAAGAGACTCTGCACATCTGACACACAACTTGTATGGCAATGATAGGGTAATTAATGATTAAAATCATTAACTACAAATTCGTGACCAGACACTTTTTACCATTATGGATTAATCATATGCAACCCCTCCACAAAAACTTCAATATCATTTTCAGTAACTATAGGTAGTAATACTTGGGTAATGAGGCTAATTAGAAACATTGTCATGCAATGATTGGCTTAAACTCGTCAAAAAATAATTGATATCAACTCAATGAGTCCCTGCAATGTATCAGTTGCAAAGCCTGTATTATGTATGTATGTCTGCTTGCACAAAGTTTACAGTTTTAGTTGAAGTGCTGACTGTATGGAGAGTTGAATTGGAATGAATGATTAATGGATTTTAAGTTGAGTTTAAAAGAATACTACAGACCCAAATTTATGTTTGATATGTTAAAGAGGAACATATTCTAAGCATTCTGTGAAATTTTCATTAATTCCCATGTTCAGTTCTCAAGATATTAGCAATTGAAGATCACACATTTCCTACCAAAAGTGAACTTGAAGCAAACATGTGTGATGTCATGGCTGCACACTGAAGGGCAATGTTTTGTTTTTCTTTAAAGTTTACAACTAATTTTATACAACAAAACTCTAAAATATTCATACCATGAATGCATCCTGAGCAGGGGAATTTTTAAAACTTTATAAACCTTAGGGGCAAGATAGCAACCCTAATCAGTCCAAGGTCAAAACAATAAGGTGAAAAAGAAAGAAATACAAAACATTGATCATCATTGTGAAGCTATGACATGTATCACATCTGTTTGCTATAAGTTGTCTTCTGGCAGAAAATGTGATAACTTCAGAACTGGACATGGGAATCGAATGAAAATTTGGCCAGAATGCTTTAGAATCAGTTTCTCTGTATTATATCAAAACTAAATTTGGGTTTGGACTTTCCTTTTAAATGATACCTTGCAGCTGCAGCTGCTGGCAGGGTCTCCATCTAAACTAGAAATCAAGGAAAAAGCTGGAAAATGGGTTTCCTTTGCTCCTGCTCCAGTCAGAGCAAAAAAGTCAGGTAATTGGATTGACTGAGAGCATGGTGGCCTGTGGATTAAGCCTATGTTGGACTTCTGATCCAAGGATTGCTGGTTCAACTCCTGCCTGGGTTGTTATGTTACGTCCTTGGGCAAGATGCTTTATCTCAATTTCCTCTCGCCACCAAGGGGTAAATGAGTATATGTGAGGTAAATTGTCATCACGCATGCTGTTAAAGCAGCTGCCACACTAAATGGATTGTCTCCGGGACGACTTATCGTTGAGCAGGGATAATGTTATGCTGGCCTTTGATTAGGATTGCCTAGATATTGGTGCAGTAAAAATGCAACTATAATTATCATAAACAAAGAAGTGAATGTATGCTTCATTTTGTTATGTTCAAGAAATGTGGAGCGGGTAACTACATAAAAGCAAAATGTATTACCATATCGTGGAATTAAAAAATCTGTTCCATTCTTACTTACCTCCCCTAGCTATTACTACTGTTGGACAGTCCATATACCAAAAATTCTTCAGGGAGAAGTCAAGAAATAATCAGCAAATTTCTTTTTTCTGAAAGCAGACGCTTAGCCAAGGGGGCGGGCGAAGGGAGCAGCCATGCTCATGCCCCCCCCCCCTTGAGCATATTTTTTGTATTTTTAATGATCCTTTTTTTTGTGATATTGCTCGTAGTTCAAAATAGAAAATGTTTAGATGCAACTTACAAAGCCTGGAAAGTGCCATTTCCAGGAATTGGGGAAGTATTTTTGGCCAAAATTTTCTTGTACACTTTGTGCCAACCTATGGTTGCACTAAGCTTAGATAGTTGGCCTACAGGCTTTGCCCCCTCCTCGGCAAGTTCCTGGCTACCCGCCTGCCTGAAAGGCTGGGAAGCCAGAAGGTATGCTGGGGAAAGATAAAGAAGGTTCATTCACTTTATTTCAAAGTACTTTTAATCAAGTTCGTTCTCTCCTCAGTATTGAAATTAAAGGTGCTATGAATTATTTTAAAGATGATGGAACATCTGTAAATTTCTATCCATGTTTTACTAGGATGTTATCATTTTTTAAACATGATTGTGTCACCGTGTGGGCAAAATGTGTGTGGAAGAATTGTAACATTTCTTTGGAGAGTTATTATACCTTTTGAATGCTTAAAATTTTGAGCAGCTTAAGGCTGAATGAAAAGAGAGATGAGATTCTGTTACCCCCCCACTTTTACCACCCCACCCCCCCAACACTGCTGCTCCACCCCCTGCCACTTAAAATTCCCTTGCCATCTATAACTGAAATTTGCAAAGGGAAAAAGAAGTGCAGTTTGCTATGAGCACTTCACATAACTTGAAAAAATTCAGGCTTGATATATGCAAATTAATTTTTTTATGGTCTGTTCAAGCCGTACAACTTCTCATTAAATGTTGATATAGCTGTATGACACAGACTCTTATGCATTGTAAATTTCATTACAATTACTTAGATGAATCTTTCTGTGGTGCATATCTTCGTTCAATTATTTCATATCAAATTTCTTTAATTTTAAGGTATTCAGTGGATGGTCGTGCACATGTCTACACATTCTACCTATTTAAATTATATGTCTTCATGTTTTGTAATATTAACTCTTCAACATAATTGTATGCAAATGATCTTCATGTGTCGGCAAGACAATATTCAGAAATTTTACTTTCATTTTTTTTGACTAAGGAACATACATACGCAGATAAATATGTGATGAGGTAATTAAACAATCACATTGAATTCTCTTTCCATGAAATGGAAAATGGTGGACATTTTTTTTTTCAAGCTAGACTGACCTCATGTTTATCTGGCTAGGTTTAAATTCCAGGGGTGAAATTCACTAACATTTGTGTAAGTTCTTTTTTAGAGTTAGTCAAAATACTTATGAACTGCATAAGAAGTTTTAAGTGGTATTCACAAAAACAGCTTATGCAGTTCATAAAGCTGTGCTGCATAACTGCAATACCTGCACATGAGCCAATCGTGTGTGTGGTTGAATTTTGCTTTGTCACAGTGACTGAGCCAATCACATTGACTGTTATTGTCTTCTGTGGTTGCATGCTGGGTCCTACGCTCTACACAACTATGACAACGTGTACTTCTGTACGTGTTAATATGGCTTTTTTATACTTACGACATCTCTGAAGCTTGCGTAAAGTTACGCAAAATCTTTATGATCTTTTCTCTTAGTGAATATTGACTAAGCAAGACATGCATCATAAGTCTGACTTACATACATTTTTGTGCATAAGTAGTCTTTGTGAATCCAGCCCCAGATCCTGTACAGATACATGGGTTGGATATAGATTGCAATGGCTCTCTTTGGGTTCCCCCGTATGAAGCAACTTTCCTGAGCCTGTAGGAGATAGTCAGAGATTCCTTTCCTCTAGCCCAAAAGATATTGTACTTAAATATGAATACTAATATTATTTATGTTTTTGCCCATTGGTCTAACCCTGCTTTGTAGTTTTTAATCTTGTCCAAGGGTGAAATTAACTGGGTGCCAGGCACTGATTAGCACCCGGTTCCAACCAAAACCCCTGCCCGTTGACCCTTAAAAAAATGCTACCAAGCACCACATTTTTACCGAAAGTAGCACCCGTCATCCTTGAAGTCCTTAATATGTAAACATTGTTGCTGGTTACTGTCTCCTGGTAAACACAAAGTGTCTCCTGGTTGCACCAAAAAATAGGGAACCAGGAGACAGTTTTTGACTGAAAGTGGCTATTGGTTCAGTTAACCTTAATTTCACCCTTGCTCTTGTCTGTAGGCATATGGTGGAACCAATCATCTTGTGGCTATGTAGATGAAGTTTCTGTGAATTATCTAATGCAAGTGGTAGGTTTTTAGCTCTAATGCCTGCAGATGTTGGATTTTAAACTTTTTATGGCTGAATAGAATTTGCTTCACCGGCTAGGCCAAAAATGGAATCCATATTTGGTCATTTCACAGTATTTCATGTACACCCATGTATGAATTTAGAAAAAAAGGGTGCTAGCTTTTAGTTTTAATGTAAGTATGCAGTGTTAAGATAATGTAAAATCACAGAAACAGCTGTAACGTGTACCACTACATCCAGCCATTGTTTGATCATTTCCATCACCACTGGCCTTGTGGAAGTACTGTACCTTTCTAAAAGCTTGGCTTTACAATGCCAGTGGGTTTTTAATTTAAAAAAGGATGTAAACTATATTCTTCACTTTTTGCTATTGTTCTTGGTAAAATTTGATTGTTGATGAGCAGACCAACGAACTGTCCTGTTTTAAGAGGAAACATTTTGTTTCCTGAGTTTGAAATGCATAAAAATAAGAATGTTTTGATTTTCAAATTTCAGTTATAATAATTATATAAAAGAAAAATAGGAAAAATTGGCAGCAACTGCTGTGAAAGAGAGTTCTATCATTCCTGCACACCTAAATAATATCCACATGTTTTACCAAGTACAACCTGTCAGAAATTAGTACTGGTATGGTCATGCTTTTCCATGTGCTATTCACAGATCACATGGCCTGACTTTCACAATTTAATGTTTTGTGGGATTGCAGTGTTAGCAGATCTGGGTAAGAAGGAAAATGACCAAAGAAGTATTGTTAAAACATATTCAATCACAAGAAAATATTTAGCTTACTTGTTTCTGTTTATGAAGTTTATTTATTTCCTTAAAAGAGTCAACAAAGTAGTTTACAAAGTAATTAATTCAAACTACGTGCAGTATCAACAATCGCAGTAATACGTGATGTTGTATTGGGTATATATTGCTTTCTGAAAATGCCGAATTCTTGCTGAAATTTTTGAATAAATTCTGTGCAGTAACTGATGTGCATGAGTGTGGATTATGAAAATGCAGTTTTCTCAATACTTCGTCCCTTTGTAGCAGAAGCATAGATAGAGTATGAAGAATTTCACTTTCTCACTTTACGTATACATAGTCTAGATTTTCAGCTCAGACACACGCAAAAGGAGAAGAAAGCTGGCTGATTACAAGGGAGTTCAAAGTTTTTGTCGGAGGCTGGGCACCCTGGACCTGGACCTATGATTTGAGCCCCCTTGGACCCAATGAGGGATACTACAGCAAGGTTCCAGAACTGTAAATAGTCAACTTCAGCTATCTTAGTCAATTGTGTCAAGTCATTGACTCGAATCACTATCTTAATTCACGAGGGGAAATTCTCGAGAATTTCTTCTCAAGTCGGGTATTTTTGGAGGATTACGACATGATTATAACTGTGGGTTTTACTATCCACCCTGGTAAAGTTGATGAGTTATATCAAGTTCCTTACGTTCTAAATTTTAACCCAGTTAGAACTATAGTGTCTTCACAATTTTTTGTATTTATTCACAGGAAGTGTTCAGCTGATGTGCACCGTCTCGTAAGATATTTTCTGATTGACTGATGGTATTGCATTGTATTAATTGTATCCTTTGTTAAGGTTAGGGAATAGCGTTAGCCAGTCATAAAAACGTTCTTTCGAGACAGTGCGCATTGGCCCGAAGTGTTTGGGTTTGTTACTTATACACACTTTGTAAAATTTTTATTATGTAATTTCCACGTAAACCGTCTTTCACTTGACGTAGACTGGGCCAAATTAATTATTAAATTATGTCTTTTTAATTGAAATGACTTTGTGCGTCTTAATATTGTTAATATTCGTATATATTGGTATAACGACTTAAAACTCGTTTCTTCTGTAGTAGAGGGCGCGTATAATGAATGTTCTATTCATTACAATTGTTAGGCAGCTGATTGTTATGTGAATTTCGTTTAGCTTTTTAAATGCTTTTGTGAATATCATGTCATAAGGAAACAAAGAAATATATGCACAACTAGAGAGAGTTCGTTTCTGCTGTTTCTTTAGAGCTTTTATTAAGTTTGGTGTATTATTACCAGTTTAATTGCTGGTAGCCCCCACGGTGGAAGATATGTAATTTAACGTAAGGATCTCATAAGCTTTGATATTTTTAAGACCCAAACATCCTCCTGCAAAGTCATGCAATATTTTGGGGTCAATCATACTGGGATACCAATGACTTTGGCCCTTAGGCAGTGTCACCTGTGTCCATTGACTAAACCTGCCATTCCTACTACAAAAGTGCAATCCAGCATTGACCACCTATCCCCCACTGCATATAAATCACCCATTCCCCGCATATAAACCAGTGCTTCCCGAAGAGGGCCGCCAAACTTCGCCGTGGATTTAGGGCAGTATATGGGAGAACAATTCTGAGTGGGACAACTTTTTATACAGTAGTGGTTTCATAATTCTGATAAAAGCTGGTGACACGAAAAATAGTGGCAAATGCAAAATATACGCATACGCAATGGTTCGATTCATACAAACGTTTACTTTGTTTGCAAAGGCATGCGATCTAGGGGGCTGCAGCCCTGGAGTTCGCACAAAAGCAGTTGCGGGGCAAAGTATTGCAAAAACTACCGCAACTTTTTCGGGGTGGGCAGGATTTTCTCTAGCAAATACGCAAAAAAAAAAAAAAAGACAAACAAAAGACCCGAACGTATTCCTCTTTGTATGAGGATCGGAGTGAGTTTGTTTTCAACCTTAGTGGACTTAAAGGTTGCACTGTGAGTTGAACGTCTTCATTTCCACGATAACGAAAGCAATATAAAAATATCACAAGAATTTCGAAAAAAAAAAAACATGGGGAAAACCGACAGAAGTAAATTTTAACGAGGTCTCGCACTTAATACAAAAACAAGACTGAAAAAAACACATCGGAAGCTTACTAGGTACTCCATGTAAGGCATAGAAAAAGAAAAATTGAAAGAAGGGACAAAAGAAAAAGAAAAAAGAAACGAAAGAGAAAGAAAGGAAAGAAGAAAAAGGGATAGACTTACTATGAAGTGATATGTTATCTTTTTCGTGTCGATTCATTTTTGTGTAGTGTCACACAGTGGGTCAAAAAAGGTTGAAAGCAATAGAAATTGAAGGGAGTGAAATGAGTTGAAGGAACTTAAAACATGTAAAAGATCCATTGGACAACTGCACGTGAAAAAAATCATCACTGAAATGACTGAAAAACGTTACATTTTTATTCGATACCCTTCTAAAGCACCGTCGTAGACCGTTGCCTAAATTCTTCCTTTTTTGAAACGTGCAGTAAAGTGAAATTTATACCAAAGTGGCAAAGTCTCACTCAAGCCTCACCATCATCCATCCTCCCTTTCTGCCATACCTCACCAACAAAAACGGCTCTAAGAATTTTTTTGGGGGGAGGGGGTGGGCAAATCCAGATCGGTATTCAAAGAGTCTCGGATGCCCCCTCCCTTCCGCGGCAATATCAGTGGTCTGCTCCGTACAGTACAGTGGGAGTATTGTTACTATCTTGTAACCAGATCAAATGTTATTATTTTATAAGGTTGACCACCATTTTTTGCAAAATTTTGAGGCACTTGCCCCTCCCCCTTGCCGCCAATGATCAACTTCATCGGCCATAGTTGGATTTACCCAGTAATTGAGGCAACTGACCCCAAAAGGGGCCCCTAACACAATAACTTACGGGCACGCTGAAGGTAAATCCGGCTATGCCATCGGCTGTTATTCCAAGACAGTCTATCACGAAAAAAGCATGCCTACTTCTTCAGTGTATGTTTCAATGATATTTGAACAGAGAGGTGTTAAGAGAACAACTCCCTGATATGAAGGTACTTAAAGGGAGAATGCAGTCCCCCAATAAAGAATTGTATGGTAGACTATCCTATTTCCTGAATGGCTCTTGAGAATCATGTGACAGTATTCTTCTCACTCAATTGTAAATTTACAAGGAGCAAGTGCTTCGTTTACCTTGAATAAGTAATATTTATGTCCTAAAATATCATGAAAGATACTTGAAAGAGAAATAAGAAGAAATTTGTGACATTTAGCTATTGTTTCAAAATAAGTTTGGGGCGACTGCTATATGACCTTTAATCCTTCATCTCGGTGGTCATTCTGATGGTCATAATTGTGTAAATAGAGCATCAGTACGTTCCCTGCATGTAGGTTATTGTAATTAAAAGTGAAAAATCCTTTCAAGCTGCAGCTAATCAAAGATTAGGGCCATGTTTCATAAAGAGCCACTATTGATCTCACGTTTGATCTGCCATGCAATCGTCCTGTTGGAATCAAACATAAGATCGATCTTAACCTTTTATGAAACACAGCCCTGCTGCACGATCCAAAACAAATGGCTTTTAATTGAAAAGTAAGTAGGCAGGCCCGCAGTCAGACAAGATACTGAAGGGGGGGGGGGTGAGATAGCTTCCGGGGGATTTTTCAGGGAGCCAAATGTGCAAAACTGTATTAAGTCAATGGCAACTTGAAACTTTCTAGGGGTGGGAAAAATTCCAGGGGGGCTTTGACCCCCCCCACCTTGGCTCTCCCTTGGCTACGCCTGTAACTTAGCCAAATTCCCATAACAGCAGAACTCAAAGGCTTATGAATCGAGATGTGGTGGCTACAGTCGCTGTACGTACGACTTTCTTTGCAGAAACTGATCTGGGTTACTTTTAAAAAGACAAACATTAAAAGTCATTTCGAGGACTCGGTGGGCTTTTGAAAAAACAAAAAAATCTTGATGCACTCAATGGGAAGCCCTGTCAGACTGTTGACTTTGTAGAGGAAAAAGTGAACAACTTATACCCACTATTAAAATATGATTCCTGTACATGAATGCGGACTGAAAGCAATGCTGTTTTTAATGGTAACGAAACCATTCATATTTCAATGGTACTAACGGACATCCGTACAGTTTAATACGGCCATCAGTACCATTTAATGTTTATGATTTATAATAATTATTGCACTGTCATGCTTTGGTCATAATATACGCACCAGCAACTCTCTGTATAATAACTTGACCGGCGGAGTACGTACTTTGAAAAACCTTAAAGAGGCTCATTGAGTTGACATCCATTATTTTTTGTGACAAGTTTGAAGGAAATCATTGCATAACAATGCTTCTAATTATCCTCATTTACTCATGTTTCACTTCCTACAGTTACCAACAATGAGATAAATTTTAGTTTTTGTAGACAAGAATTACAAAAGGTTACTACATAATGGTAAAAAGTGTCTGGTCACAAATTTGTAATACATAATTTTAAATCATTAATTACCATGTCATTGCCAATTTAGTTGAGAGTCAGAAGTGCAAAATCTCATAGTTTTACGGTTAACATCAAGATGTGAGTACATCTCAACAGGTGTGAAAAAAATCATGAATTTTGTGTGAACCAACTCAATAAGCCCAGGCTTTTCGAACTTGCTTAGCTCGTGCAAGTTTTTCTGTTTCTACTATCACGATGATCATTAGTGGGGTACCGTTACTCGAGTTAGATGTGTGGGCAGTGGGCTGTCCTGTGTAATCATGGGCGTGGATCATGGGGGACGGGGGACGCGTCCCCCTCATTTTTTTGGAAGGGGGGCATCGCCAAAAAGTCCCCCCCCCCCACTTTTTCAAAACTGATGAAAACTAAAACTGTGATTACGAATTGACACTACATATTAAAAGCTAAATTTTGCCCAAATGTGGCACCATTTGCCATATAGACACCTTCCAATTTCATTTTTTTTCTTCAAAGGGGAGGGTGCCCCTCCCCTTAGACCCCTCCCCCAGGACAGCCATTCGTTAATGGTAAAATGTCTTACAATTTACTGTTCAATCGCTTCACGAAGTGTAGTTAGGATTTATCCCAAGGCCTGAGTAAAAGATTCACTTAAGCAAGCAAAATGAAAAAAAAAACTTCCCAAAAAAGTAGAAATTCTTGGCGACATATTCAATTCAAATTAAGCACCAATTGTAGCACCATTTTGCATCTAGCCCACCTTACGTGAAGGGACACCCTCTCCCCTTAGACCCCTCCCCCAGGACAGCGATTCGCAAATGGTGAAATGTCCCCTCCACACTTTTGGAAATGGATCCACGCTCATGTGTGTAATTGCTCTGGCTTTTGTAACAAAGGCCACAAACCGAACGCACACGGACGACAGAAAACGCGAAACACGAAACACAGAAAACACGTTTCGTGTTTTCTGATGTCCGTGTGAGTGGGACAAAAACAGAAAACAGCGTTTTGCAAAACAAGCACTGCTTGTTTCGAGAAACAATGTTTTGGACGAAAACGCCAATTTTTGTTTTCGTCCAACGCCCACGAACGTCAGCGTGAGAAAGACAAATTTTGCAATGCAAACAAAGACGCAATGACATATTCATAATTTTTTTTACCACGTGTAATGGGAATGGAAAGGTTAGTGGTATTTGCCACAAGAAGATATTTGTAAAGAAAAAAGAATGAAAAGGTCAGTGGCTGCACTTTCAAACCCAACAAATGCGTTTGGATCTGGAACTAGGTAGGTAAAGGCGATTTTAGAATAACACGCAAGTGATAATAGATTCACTGAAGTGGACATACCTTTGTCCGTGTTATTCCGTTTTCTCTTTGAAAATCCATAGGCGGAAAAAAGACATTTTCAACCGAAGTCAGCTTCCGACTGAATTCTCGCAACCTATTTGTGGAAAGTTTGGCACATGGGCATAGCGTTTGCCATACTATTGTTGGAATACTGGTGGTCGAAAGTTTACTTTTTGGCAACTTTCCAATAATAATAATCTACTTCTCATCATGCTAAGGGATACTAATAAGTGTTCATGTAGGCTAATAATTCCCTGTGTAAAATTACCAACTTCCGATGTGAGTTAGAAAAATAAATCTGTGCGTGTCATTACAAATTTGACTACGGGTGACAATGCTGAGTGTGGTACTTCAATAAAGCATTAGCAAAAGGGTGCTATCTTCTAAAGAACAGCTTGCTTGGAAAGTTCTCGTGACTAAGACAATTGACGACAGTACTCTTGCCAAATTTAGGAAAATGAGTCAAAATCAAACTGATTTGCAAATGCTTTTGTTTTTTGGTTCACTTCCAAGGGACTCAAGTAATTAACGTTGAGGAATGGTTTGCACTTTCTTCCTGAGGTGTGTATGTGCATTTTTTCAGAATTCGATTGGGGGACATGGTCCCCCCCCCCCTGGCTACGCCAATCTTTCATTTTTATGAAGCGTAAGTTGACTGCTCTACAATTTCAGAACAAGCTCAGGGTCGCAACAGGCGGGAGCGCCCTTGTCGGCTCAAAAACACTACCATGATAAATGTTACCAAATATTATCAAGTCGCAAGTCTTTTTAAGGCAAATTTCAAATCCCTATTAAGTCTTTACACGCAGTCTATGCGACTCGAGTCGGACTCGAGCAGGGCTCGAACTAACCGACGGCACCGGTGGCAATTGCCGTCGGTGCCCTCCCTACTCCCCCCGAAAATCGAGACAACCGACCGGGGCCTTTTTTAAGAATTTTTTAGTGGGGCCATTTGACGAAAGGGACCATCTAAGCGGAGGGCCACCATTGATTGGTG